>JAWQFJ010006731.1:7500-12384 GCA_034096865.1 Theodoxus fluviatilis | reverse complement strand
CAATAATTTAAATCCTTATACCCGAAAGGGCGAAGTTTTGGATCTGCAGAGAATTAGATCCTTATACCCGAAAGGGCGAAGTTTTGGATCTGCAGAGAATTAGATCCTTATACCCGAAAGGGCGTAGTTTTGGATTTGTGAAGAATTTAGATCCTTATACCCGAAAGGGCGTAGTTTTGGATTTGTGAAGAATTTAGATCCTTATACCCGAAAGGGCGTAGTTTTGGATTTGTGAAGAAAAGTTCAACATGATGAAAGTTTCAATCTTTGTCATTTGGAATTTAGTAGAGTTCGGAATTAATCGTATGAGGGCACGACTGTCCCTTTTAGAGAGCGAAGTTTGGCGTTTTTGAATTTCGATGAATGAGACCACGGTCGGTCTCTTTTTAGAGCGAGTCTTTGATCTGGAGAGAGTGGCGGTCTTTCGGATCTCTGATCTTTTGCACTCCGACCCAGTTGGGCGGAGTTTGGATGAAAGAGAGATGGCGTTCTCTCTGATTCGTTGATCTTTTGTACTCCGACCCGGGAGGGCGGAGCTTAGGTGTCGGTCTTTCATAATCATGTAGGTGGAAGCGTCCCTTGGCCGGGAGCACTTGGTTTTTCCCCTTTGTCTGAGCCGCACTGTTTGGCGAGAGTTTGTATTTGAATCGGTGAAGGTAAATTGTCCTTTTTGTGTATTTCTGTCACGCGCTTACCGGGAACCTGCGCTTGTTTGAAGCCAGTAGTTTTCCCCCATTGAAGCTCACGTTACTCGTATTGTGGTGTAATTGTACTGCGCAGATTGTTTGTCTAAATTGTTATTGTAGAAATATTTGTTTGGGGTTTGCATATTGTTTGTTTGGAGTTTAATTGGTTTGCATATTGGTTGTTTGCTCATTGGTTATTATTCATGTTGGATTGTATAAATAAATTCGATTGTTTGAATTTAATCCTTCTGCCTCAGTGTCCGCTTCAAGTGTCTGTTCATTCATGTTTGTATGTCAGCAGTGTGGCAAAGAGACTTTTTAGAGAAAAGCCTCCACCATCCACTTAATTTGAACTAATGCATCGTAGCATTAGTGACAAATTTGGTTCCTAGACATTTTTATTAATAAAAATCGGGGTGGCACGCGACACCTTCAGACGGCTTTGGAGTCGAGGGTGGAGCGAGGGAGGGCTCACCATCCCAACTATGATCGCAGTCTATAATGGTCGCTGTCCTGACATCGCTGCTCTTCAGCTGTGAAACTTGGACATTATACCGCAGGCAACAGGATTCTTGATCAGTTCTATCTGCAGTGCTTCCGCATATTAACGAAGACATCTTGGGAATACAGAACTCCCAACATCGATGTACACACACACACACACACACACACACAAACACACACACATACACACGCACGCACGCACACCCATTCACGATTTTACCTGGAAACAGGCGGTAATGTGTTAACTGCTAATCAAATGGAGAAAAAAAATAAGAAAAGGCTGATGACATTTCAGACAGCAGCAGAAAAAAAAACCAGCATTAGGGCGAAGGCAAATACAATTTTATTCATCACGGGACCCAGACATCTGCACCGTTTGGAAAGGCGGTGGAATATGAGGAGATAGCACCAGCATGTGCTGAGTTAATGGGAGGATAGGAGTGAACACTTTTAGATTTCTTTGCAAAGACAGTTTCACATCTTGTTTTGCACATTCTTTAGCATGGGTGTTCTGGTATTCGCAACAGAAGGTATAGAAGTTAAAATGTCAGCAAATGGAATTTCACAGGCTCCGGGACAAGAACAAACACATCAGGGTTACATCTACACCACCCTTCCAAAATTACAGTCTCGTCTTTTGACCCACTAAAGGAAGAAAGAGAATGTCCCAGATGCAGGGGAAAGGGAAGTCAGCGTGGATTCTTGCTAGCACGTGTCAGTGTTCCTCGGCATCCTTGGAGGACTCTGTCCGTAAACTCCGGTGCAGTTTTTCTGGGGAAAGTGGGAAAAACCCCGCACATATGAGACAAATGACAATGTGGAAAGAAAAGACAATACGCGTGTAATTAACGCCAAGGGCATGGGATGAGAGTAAGAAAATCACACAGACAAACACGCAGACATTATTGCACACACACACATAAAAAACATATACATTTACACAAGCCCACTTAACCAATCATAAGCTCTCAAGCATGCAGACAAATCAAGAATGTAATTGACACACAGACAGGGACACAGACACACACACTCTCTGTCTCTCTCTGTCTCTTACTCTCACTATTTGTCTCTCTTTTTCTCTCTATCTCTCACTCCCGTGAGGAGGAGAAATCTGAGACTATCTGGCAGCCTTATTGTTCCATTTCTCACAGAGTTATTCTTGACAGTATACAAAAGGCAGGAGTTTCCTCGCACCTGGTGTCACTCTACAATAACCCCTATCTTTAAATCAGCTGATAAGTTAAACCCGAAAACAGTACAGTTGTATTTCCTTATTGAGTAACGTAAGAAAGCTTTTCATGTTCCATCCTGACCGATCGTTGTGTTCTGGGGCTGAAGAAGCAAACAAAATCAGTTTCGAGCAAGTGCGTTTTCGTACAAACCAATCCACGATTGACCATATATTCGCCTTATACTCTACTAGATGGTTTACCCGTCTCCACCTTTTACCGTCTCCACCTGTTCCCGTCTCCACCTTTTCTGTCTCCACTTGTTTCCATCTCCACCTGTTCTTATCTCCACCTTTTCCCATCTCTTCCTTTTCCCGTGTCCTTCTTTTCCCATGTCCACCTTTTCCTGTCTCCACCTTTTCCCGTCTCCACCTTTTCCCGTCTCCACCTTTTCCAGTCTCCACCTTATCCCGTCTCCATCTTATCCCATCTCCACCTTTTCACTCACATTCACCAAACATCAACCCGTGATGAGATGAGCGAGCTCGGACCCGTAAAACCTCATACAGCACAAAGCACACTTTGGAGCCGAGTTGCCTCCCTTTACCCTCTCACGAAGCACACGTTGGAGCCAAGTTGCCTCCCTTTGCCGTCAACAGTCCCATGACTAAAAAGTACCAGAGGGAATATCTCTGGAACGGTCGGAGGTACGCTTTCCAAAACCTAATGACTACCCCCATTCAGTCACGGGGGAGCGACATGCCAAATTTTGCAGAGATCCGTGCATCGGCGGCCAAACGCATTGAGCGGTCGGACAGACAGAAGGATGGAAAGAGGGACACGAAACCGTATATATATATATAGATAGATAGCTGTAAAATATGTGTATGGCGAAGGTTGTTGCAAGCTCTACTCTGCGTGTAGATGATTTTGAGAAGATCTTTGATTATGTTGACAGCACATATTTGTAGCGCATTCAGAAGAAGCTAGGTCTTTTGAGTAGGCTCCAAGATATGTTGAAAGTTGTGTACTTACACGTTCAGGCCTGTGCACGGTGGGGAAACACTGTGTCAGAATCATTTAATTCCAATAGGTATGGTTGGGGAAGAATCCAACCGGTCCATCCAGGTATGGTGCCTTTGGTTTGGGCTTCTGTTTAATTGCTGAAATTTTGAAAAAAATTACTTATTTTTGTTATACTTAGTATTTGAGTGTTTTAAGTAGCAAAATGAATACATTTTCTCACACAATCTTCCTTTTTTAAATAAAAATAAACTTTGTTTTTTTATAAATTTTTAAGTGAATGGGGTCTGAACGCTACAGACGCCATTTTCATCCTCAACTGTCGATTTTCAGGCTTACAGCATTCGCACAAAATAATAAGCTGCTCTCTATTCAAGGGACATAATGAATGCTCCCTGCAAACAACCACTTCCGTTTTCTAGAATTCTGCAACTGAGAGCGTGTTTCGAAGGTTTTTCAGCTATTTTTTCAAGGTTTTGTGAGGTTTACATCGGTGAAGGCTGTCAGAATGCCTTCTGATGCCAAACTGCGGGGCACGAAGAGAAAGAAACGTAAATTTACTGGGAATCAGCACGCGAAGAAGCAAAACAAGTCCAGTGAATCAACATCGTCTGGAATTCAACCCATGGTATTGAATGAAAATGCAGAAACTGTTGACATTGTACCTGATGCTGAAGACACGATTTTGCAAAGTGCCACGCCCACATGTTCAGAAAGGAAACTTTTGAACTTGTACAAGCTGCCGTCCAGTGATTCAAGTGAATCAGAAAGTAATTATGATTCCAGTTACAGAGAGGTGGAGGGTGATGAAGATGATGATCTTGAAAGTGATGAACTTTTGGAGGGGAACCGAATAATTGATGTGGATATTTTGAACAGAAACATTTCTGCCCAGCTCGCGCGCAAGTTTTGTGGTCACAATGTAAAACTGTTTGAAATAGGCAGAAAAGGCTTGGCAAGCGACTTTGCTTTCTTGTGTGAGAGTGAGAAGTGCGATGAACAAAAGCCATTCTCTTCATGTCCACCTATTGAGGTTGGCAATTTAAAGGTGTCATCTGTGAACAGACGCGCCTGTTTTGCTATGCGTTGTGCTGGTGGCGACCATGCAGAACTTCAGACTTTCTGTGGCGTCATGAACCTTCCCCATCCAGTGAGAAAACCTTCAAACAACAAGGTTCAAAAAACAGTATCAAAAGCAGCTGTAGCTGTGCAGAAAACCATGACCGAAGCGGCAAAGAAAGAGTACGCCATGGCTGAAGTAACGGAGGATCCTGTCCGAGAATCCGATGTGTCTCTTGATGGGACATACCTGACTAGAGGACACACCTCACTCATAGGAGTATGTGTCTGCATTGACTGTGACACTGAAAAAGTACTGGATGCTGATACTCTCAGCAAAAGTTGCAAGTCCTGTGACTACTGGAACACTCAGGATCCCACATTTGAGAGGTGAGTTTTTGAGTGTTGTGAAATGTGTACATTGGGTGCGTAAAGGAAACCAA
>JAWQFJ010006728.1:30000-50543 GCA_034096865.1 Theodoxus fluviatilis | reverse complement strand
CAGAAGTGACTCTAACAGATCTCCTGCTTCAGTGTGCGAGAAATGAGCTGTCCTCTCCGTAATGCGGTTACCACAGTTTCTCAAGGTTCACGCCATCACAGACTTTGTCCGAGACAATCTAACACCACTATAATTCCCTTCCAAAACAGCATGGCTGGATACATTATCTATTTTTCTAAACCTGAAATATTAGGTTTTATGTGTGGAATTTTAAGACGTCGTCAGCACGTTCTTTCAAGTACAGCAGGTGATATCTTCGCACATCATTATTAGGGCCTGCAGGCTTTAGTGGACTCAAAATAAATCGTCGCACTTACTAAGTGATTCTGAAAAAACTAAACAAGTGGATCTGGCGCAATATATTTTTGCTGATAAGATAATGGACCGCATGATGTTCGAGGACAGACCGCATGGTTTTAGTGGAGAGAACACAATCCTGTCTTAATGATATCCTGTAAAACAGTTCGTGTAATGTCCTTTGTTGAAATCTTGTCATCTTTGTTTAGTCTTAAAGAAAACAACACTAATAGAGGTTTAAGCTAGAATATCCAACACATTATTTGATTTTCTTTGCCATGGCGCTTGTGGCAAACCAGTGTCATGTTACTTGTGCTAATCATCAAAAGATGTCAGATGTCAAGCTCATGCTCGGGGTCGCGAACTTAAAAACGTTTTCCCCGCCCCATACAATCCAATCATGCTAGGTAAAAAGGTCTCCTTATAAGTCGACCCGAGGAGTGAGAGACAGATCTAGATCAGTTGACGTAATGTAATGCAACACGTAGCACGACTTTTGCCAGCGAACTATTTCCGTTGAAACACTTCTTGGACGGAAGGGATTTTTACCCTAGTCAATTCACAAATCCATTTTTTTCATATTACATGAATATAGGTTTTATACTAGATGGGGACTGGCAAGATCAGAAGGTCGGAGAAATTGCGTAATATTTATTATTGTCAGATAAACTTTGATACAGTCACAGTACTTAAGTGGAGAATCAACCAGTCCTCCTGGAGACGTCCCAACTCGGTCCCATCGGTCCCTGTTCTCTGTTCCTGGCGGAACCATAATACCGATGTCCAGATCGTGGCCTCGTCGGACCTATCTGCGCACTCACAAGACAGAGCGCGTTGCCCCAGCCCTCCCGCCTGGGGGGGAGGGGGGAGGGGGGGGAAAACGGGCGGGGGTGGAACAGAGGTTAGATGGAAAAATGAGGGGGGCAGGGGGTTACGACTTATAATTGGGGAGGGGGATGGATGACTCGATTGGTCCCTCGTCAGACTACGAGGCAGAACGAACAACAAAAGACTGGAGATACTGATATATCAGGCCTTTTTCTCTCCCTCCCTCCCCTATGTCCTGTTCGGGAAGCATCTAATCTAGGTGATTCGAACTTATATTAGTTACAACATCCTGTTAACCAGGGATTATAGCGATTTCCTCTTATATAACGGATGCCGTATCGTTTTAGTATATGGTGGTATATTTGTGGGACTGCTTGGGTGACATATTCCGTATAAACGGGAGGTAAGTTGAGCTCTAGAGATTATACGTATTGATGGCAGTGGGTAAAACGTAGTTTTTGACTTTCACCTAAAGGATGCTGCATTGAGATGCTGTTTATAACAGGCATATGTCTGGAATGTTGACAGTAACTACATCAAGTGCAGTAGTGACAACGAAGGCAAAGTGCTTTGCGCATTGTTACAATACAAAGGCAAAGGCACTAACCTGCCAGCGCACACTGACTGCTTGTCTTAGTGGTAGGAACGAGATTCGTACCGGTTGATCTGGAAAGAATCATCTCCACATGAGTCACAGAAATGGCACACAGAAGATTAGGAGGCAGATTAACGGATTATTGTTATCAACACACCGCTAACGAGGTCAGATAGAGTTTCCCTTTTTTTTTTTGAATGATTTTTTTTGTTTGTATTTTTATATTTAGTTTATTTATTCTATTTTGTTTTTTTTTTCGTTTTTGCCTAGACGTGTTGAGCGGTCCATTAGTCTTTCAGACATGAGACATTGCCTCAGACCCAAAGACGCGCGTCGTCACACTTTGAGTGATGCAAACACACATTCATATCACTATATGCTCTATGAGTGAGAGGAGTTCTGATCGTCAAAATAAAAGTTAGGCTTCATACAGGAATATGTATCATAGTTCGATAAAGAGAGAGAAAGTAAGCTACTAACTTAGCGACCAACTACGCGATATGTCAATTTTATTTTACTTTGTGCTCCCCTATTTTTCTATTTTAAATTACGAGTTACAACTCAATGTTCCCCTTTTAACTTTCAATTTCACCACACCGTACAAAAAAATTTAGCATATACACGAGTCCTCCGCCCCAGCAGATCACCCACTCTCGAAATACCAACCGGCTTTCCAACGCTTCTCCTACAAATAACCACGCCAACGACCCACACAGAACTATAACACAAAAAGGTACACCACCGAAATTATGATCGAATACGACACGTGACGCCGCCACTAAATCACACACAGCACAGTTATCGCACACACACACACACGCGAACGGCGCATTGCGGCGCGCGCTCGCACACCCCACACACACCGTATGGATGCGCCGGGTGCGTGCGGTCATACGTTCGTGTTGCATGGCGTAATATAAATAGTAGTGTTTTTGCGTGTGTGTGTGTGTGTGTGTGTGTGTGTGTGTGTCGATCGTGTGTTTTGTGTGTGTGTGTGTGTTTGGATGGTGTGTTTGTGTGCGTGTGTGGTGTGTGTTGGTGTTGTGGTGTGTGTGAGAGAGAGAGGAGAGAGAGTCAGAGAGAGAAAGAGAGGAGAGAGTAGAGAGACGCGAGAGAGCAGAGAGAGAGAATAGACAAGTAGAGGTAGAGAGAGAAGAGCTGGAGGAGAAGGATGGTTGGTGGGCTCAGGTGGTGGCAGGTGGTGGGGCGGTGGGGGGGGGGGGGGGGGGGGGGGGATCAGTCGGGAGGCAGCTGCGCATGCAGGGCAGAAGCAGGCAGGAGGCAAGGCAGGCAGGTAAGTTGGCAGGGCCAGCAGGGCAGCACAAGACTGGCGGGAGAGACTGATGCTGTTCAACAGTCTTCTCGAGTACGCAGAATACAATAAAACTGATTATACTCTGCTAAAATATCATCTCGAAGTATGCAACATGTATTAACGATGAATGAAGATGCGAGAGTAGAGAGAGAGAGAGAGAGAGAGAGAGAGGGAGGGAGGGAGGGAAGAGGGAGGAGGGTTGGGGAGGAGAGCAGGGAGGGAGGAGTGGAAGTGGAGGTGAGGGAGGGAGGGAGGGAGGAGGGAGGAGGGAGGGGAGGGAGGAGTAGGGAGGACGAGGCTTGGTAGTGGAGTGTGAGAATGTTACTGAATAGATACAGGACTCTTTATAGCGCTACATACCTTCCCTAATACAATCTCATGGCGTGTACAAATGGTAAAGTCTACAACTTGGTCATGAGGAAAAAAAGTCTAACCCTCACATGTCCTATCCCAATTGAAATAAAAAGAACAATTACGATACAATACAATTGATTAAGTAGCATAGCAGGCACTAAACAATAACACTAAACCTAAAGAAAGAGGACGCCTTCCTTTAGGGCCCACTACATGCTCTTTCATAGACACAGACTAGAGTGAAACCGTGAACACAGGTGTGCTTGAGGAGGTTTTAGTAACTGGGGGAACGATGGAAATTTGAGTGAACGGACAGGGGAAAGGTAAGGAGCGAGTGTTGGCTAATCAGGAATATCAGGTCAAGATAAAACAACCATACGAGTTATCACAAGCGACGAGAACAGTAAGAATCAGAACGAATGGACCGTCAGTAACCGCAATAGAAATTTGAAGTGGGTGCTAATAAAAAATAATTCAGTGACACAACAAGAAAGCAACCCGACAGAGGAAAACAACAGAGGGTGAAGTGAAGGTTATGCTGGCAACGTCTCCTCGAAGCGTCTCTCGCTATCGGCTCAACCGAACCGCTCATACCATCAAAATGATAAGTAAATACTGCAGCCAGAATGGTAAACGGGTTATTTCTCTTGCTTAGGAAGTCGGGGAGGATTTAATTAGAGGTAGCTTTTTGTGAATTTAACTTTGAGAGTTGAGAGGGGGGAGGGCGGAGGGCATAAAAAGGATGTTCATTATGGCTAACGAGAGTTAAACTTCTAAAGGGCTCAAAGAGTAAGTTAGTAGAAGGGAAGGGCGAGGGAGCGGGCAGTGCACCCACTTTTTCAAAGTAAGTCTTATTGGGGGAGTTCATGGAATGGAGAGGAATCAATATATTTAGATTGAGACTAAGGACGGGTCCCAGCTGCGGCCGTCACCCAAACCCTCGATACTTCCCCCCTATAAGTCGAGAATATTGGGTTTTGTCTAGGCATGATCGCGACTGCATTTTGATGAACGATAACGAGAAAGTCAGGGTGTTCCTTGTATTTTTAGGGCGATAAAGCTCATTCGGATTAATATAAAGCACATCAGGACGGACTTTCGATACCGTCGCCTCCAAGGGAAGGATACTCTCTAAGAGATTGTCCGAGCTCTACAAGTCAGCCTCACGGCCCACAACTAAGATGTCTCCTCCGCACTAATTCCCTCACCAGGCATTCTCACTCACTACGTCCGGCATAGACTCCCTCATGACATTCCTCCAGCATCGAGTCCAGCTCAACCCAAGACCAATCAGTGCCACATCTGCTGTACGTACAAAGCGTCTCTCTTCAGCCCTCTCCGCATTGCTCCAACTCTCCACGTCTATCATCATCCCAGTGCCTCGCAATCCGCTGAGTCAAGTTGCATACAAGCGTCAGTTACTTCTTCTCTTGTTGGAATGAGTTATGAGTCTTTATCCCGTATACTATGCTACAAATCTTACGTTTTATTACTCTCTCTGTCTCTCTCTCTCTCTCTCTCTCTCTCTCTCTCTCTCTCTCTCTCTCTCTCTCTCTCTCTCTCTTTCCATCATTCAATGTCTCTCGTCATTAAGGTCCCATACAGTCACGATTCAAAGTTCCTACTGAAATTTGGAAGATTCACTGTAGTTGAAAATAGTTATCACCGTATCAAGCGAGAGTTCGTGATGTCACTGATGAAGAGGATTATCTACTCTAGATTCATCAAAGTGCGTATCAGAAAATCGCATAGATTATGATAGACTAAATAAGACAAAAGAAAGTTCAATAAAGTTAAATCATTCTAATTAATACCAAAAATACGAAATGTCAGAAAAGTAAAAAAGAACGATGAGCTCATGAAGTACTATTTCGTAATATTAATCTCTGTTTTATGTCAACCTCTTCACAACTCAAAATGGAGGGGAAATTAAACGTTATAATTTGCTCGTTTTGCGGCAGGTATAAAAGGCATTCAATAATGACACGTGGAGAAACAATGGGTGTGTATGTGTGTGTATGTGTGTGTGTTTGTGTGTGAGTTTGTGTTTTTGTGTGTTTGTGTGTGTTAATGTTAGAGAGAGAGAGAGAGAGAGAGAGAGAGAGAAGGAGAGAGAGAGAGAGAGAGAGAGAGAGAGAGAGAGAGAGAGAGAAGGAGAGAGAGAGAAGGAGAGAGAGAGAAAGAGAGAGAAAAAGAGAGAGAGAGAGAGAATGAATGATAGATTTTGTCCAAACCTGAAGCTAGCGTTGTATTTCATGCAACCTGTCAAAGTTCTGTGAAAAGATCAAGGCCGCATGTTCCAAAATACGTTTTTCTTAGGCTTTAAGTTTATTTATTTTTTTGTTACGTGAGGTTGTATGGCCATGATAACAAAAAGCAAAACATTTAGGTCACATGCCAAATAAATTCCAGACATATTTCTTCCTTTGCTATATCGTTTACTTACATGCACCTGTATTGTACATGTACATGTACTATGTCAATCAGTGCTTCGCCTGTGAAATATATACACTCGGTTTAAATTCTACTAGGTCTCTTCATAAATTGACCTATGAATATGTACAAATATCACAAGCCTTCTGTTTCAAGCATACTCAAAACACGAGGTAAGAAATGTTCGTGGTCACTTTGCCCTTCTTCCTAATGGACATATCTGCCATTTTAACTGTCCTCGAATATTTGGCGGACAGGCATCAAAGTAATCCACTATAAATCATTGCCACTTTCTTATAATCATGATAATTCATTTTTTAAACTTTACTTTGAAATTCAAAATACTGCAGAAACAACGTTTACTTTTGGCCTATAGATTAATGGAAAATGTATTAGCCTCTCAGGTGTTGCCCTAATGCCAACGTATTCCAGTTGTTTCGTGTTTTGCGTCGCAATGCTAAACATTGGAATCTACGAATATTAGTATTTGAAATTGAAACCTTACAGTCATATTTTGACGGACAAGAAGTAGTATTTTCGTTCCTGTTAAGCTTATTTGAGTTCAACCACAATTTTGTTGATGCGCAATACACTCGTTTCATGTCTGGAAGAGATTAAGAAGTGTATTTATGAGGTTATGTGTGGTTGATGGTAAAGATTCGTAATACGAATTTTTCACAGTTTACGGAAATATCTGTAGACAACATAATTCGTAGCTACGTGAATGCGATACAATATGTGTACGTACGTGCATATGTGTGCTCGTCTGTGCCGAATATGTCGTTCGTATGAGATTTGCTCTGTGTGTGTTGATTTTGGAGTTTGATTAGTTGTGGTGTTATTGTTCACATGTGTACCTGCATGCAAAACAATGCATTATGAATACAATAACTAAAGTCCTTTGTTAAGTAATGTCACTTGAACAGTCAACTGAAAAAGAATAAAAAAGAAAAGCTTAAAAGCAAAACTGGATTATTTTTATCGTGGATTTATTCTGAGAGATTGCCTCTTTACGATTGCAATACATGAAAATAATCTACACGTGTCCAAAAGGTTAGACAGAACAGCTGAAGAATGGGTGACTTATTGCCGCGTTTCTCAGGCAAGGATTATCTCGTTAACGAGACACATGATAATGTGTGGCCAACACATCACTATAAGATATCTGGTTAAATGCTCAGATGTGTCATCTAGGCAAAATCGTTTTGTTTACACCTACACCCCAAGAAGTATTTACTTTGTTCTCGAACATGGCGTCCAGTTCCGCCTCCTCTTGACGACATCCTACACAGTCTGCTTCTTTATGAGACATCTACTCTTAGGTTTCCCCAAGAAGGCACTACTGAGTTTGCAAATATGTTGTTTGCCTTCTTACACTGCGTATCTGCAATAGTTGTCAGTGTCTTGCTTGAGAATCTACAAGCTAAGGACTTCGGTGAACACTCAGACTGGTGGGCACATATTGACTTACCTGTGGAAGACATACGTCCAGACCAAACTCGACATACCTGTTTCATCCGAAGTGATGGTGAAGCAGAGGCGAAGACAAACAGAACGAGAATAAAGTCCCTCTTATGAACAACTTCGCGCGAGATACACCCATCTGACCCCCAGTAGACACCAAGTCGAACTCGAAACCCTTCCTGTCCCTCCCTCCCTTGCCCTGCGCTACATCCTTTCAATGGGCAGTTTATAAATCCAATATCAAGGTTTTGGGAGACCTTTCTTTTCCCTTACAAGTCCGGTCCCTGCCAATTCCTCGGTCGAAACCATATTGAGTTCCTAATATCAATGGAGAGAAAACGAAGCAAAGACCGCGCCACAAAGGCCAGATCAACACAAAGACCGCTCGCCCCGGGCGGATTTTAAACTTTATTTATTCTTCATTTGTCAACATTTCATCTCCAAAGAGAGATGCAGAGGAGACGATTTCCAATTGGAAATGGGGGAGTTTTTTCACCCTTCTCTTTCTCCCTCTTTCAGGACGGACGATTCTTGATCGGAGAAACAGACGCCTCGGGGCAGCGTTCTTTCCTTTGACAGTGGATGACGGCCTTTCAAAGGGTCGGTGTCCCCTCAAAAGCAGGAGCACTCTTGGTTCCAGCCTGAAAGAACCTCACCACGCACGCCTATATTGCGTGCGCAATTCTATGAGCTGGACGGCCAGCCACGGAGAGAGGTTCTGCCCCCGAAGGCGAAAACTCCCCTAAAGGACGGAAAGAACGGGGACGCCGCGGCTGGGCTAGAACTCTCGAAGCAGGGGGACATCCAGTGCTGCCAGAATCAACAGCACGAGATGGTCCCGCCATTCTTTGCGCCCTACCCCCACCAGCTGCTCGGCATCTCTGGGGGTGCCACGAGGAGGGAGGGGCAGGACGGAGATGGGGGTAGGGCGAGGATGAGGGTCAGGAGGTGACGGAGGTAGAGAGCAAGGGCTCTTCACTTCTACCTCCATGTTGTCCCATCGCCCCGGGCACCGCCATCGACGTCCTGTTTTCCCAGTTGGACGACTGGAAACTTCTTTGTAAGCACCCCGACTCGTGCAAGGATTCGTGACTGCATGAGAGAAATACAGCTCTGAAAATACTCGGGTACAAAAAAGTAGGTGCATGTGTGAGAGATTCCTGCAAGAAATCCCTACAAAATGACATACTCTGAAGGTTACGCTGCCGAAACGTGCTCAACAGCTATGAAACCAGTTCACGGCTGAGAAAAATAAAACTATGCAGAAATGAAAAAGTTGCTTAATTTAACCTCCTTTTTCAAGAATTTATCTTTACACTATATCATTGAATCGTAACACACTTGATTTGTTCACACATCAATGAATCGGTTACGTGCAATACAGAGCATATGTAGAATATTGTAGAACATTAATTTTAAGAAAGGCATTCTCGTGAGAATAAAACCTCTCTATGATTTCAAAATGAAAAACACAATAACGTCTGCTCATAGATCTATGCCAGAATGCTTCTATGAATTTAAACGACTGCACATATCTAAGTTGACCTTGACAAGACAATTTTCCGACTATGGAATAATACTTGTTAATGGTCCTAAGTAGACGGCTGACAAGAGTAGAAAATCCGCATTGCCCTACAGGAAGTATTTGAAAAAATCATGCAAATTAAGACGAGAAAGTTCACGCTGATGTGTTCAACTAGTGAGTGAAATATTCATTGTCGAATTATTACGATTTAACGCAGTTTGCTTGGATGGAAATATTCCTTAGTACATTGTATAGATTGAGCACTGCCAATGAGAATTTCAAGCATGCTATCATTCACTTGCAGTCAAGACCTTGGCTGTTTCGCATTACAAATCCGTGCCCAATCGCGCGCAGGCGAGTTTTACAGTCTGAAGCAACGGCAGGAGAAGGAATTATCCTTAGAAAGAAGCGACCTCCACGCAATCCCCATCCTCCAAACATTGCCCTTGCGCTCGCGTTGTCACTGAATGGAAGCCTAACATTCATTTTTGTCAGAGCGCATTCATACCGACACTGGCGACAAGGACACCGTTGCCTTGCTTGGTATTCATGTTGTCATCATTGTACTTTTTGTTAAGCAGGATTCTGACGGGACAGAGAGTTGTTGTTACCTCCCACTTCTAATTTCCGGCACTGAAAAGAGGCGGTGTTGCGTTGAATGGTTCTCAATGCACGTCACCTTGAACAACTAAAAATGTAGAGTTTATGGACAGAATTTACTTATGATAAAAGGACCTTAATCTCGACACGAAACCGTAATCAAGATAGTGTACATGTATGCACCTCTCTCCTGGCTGCTCATATTACAGCAAAACTGTAAAAACGTATTTTCAAAGGGATCAAGCACAAAACATATATTCACGAAGGGAACTTGCCTAAGTTACTTTAACGAAGACTGCATTTTTAACTCATCCTTCTGCAAGACAAACCTGTCAGTCGGCAATAGGTCTTGGTCGGCCTATTATTTTTGTTTTAAAGGCAAACTTTTGTATTCAGTGTTCTCTTGGTGCCTTCGCATGATTGTGATTACATGATTTCAAATGAGCATCTTCAAAGGGTTTGAAAATCAATCCTTTCACTATTTCAAACGAGGTTGATGGAAGATAAGATTTCGCAACTTAATTTCTTTTGGATGTTATTTTTCGTACTCCATTAATGATTATAGTTTTAAAAAAGCTTTGCGTCGACAGTGCTAACTCTAAATGTAAAAGTCAACATTTTTGTTTAAGAAAAATGCTTTGAACATATAATTTAAAGATAAAAGGTGAGGGCAAAAACGTGGTTTTATATAGTGACTTATCACTCATGTATGTATCTCAAGCCGTTTCACACTTTCTTCATCGATGCCTTGGCCCGTGTCATCCTGCAGTTGCTGTTGATGAGCTGTGAACCCTGCGACAAGGTACCTGCACCTATATAAACACGTCTCGGATTTCACAACGTTCTCAATTCGCATTGCCACATAGACAAATCTAGTAAAATGGATGAGAAATGGGAAAATTGTTACATCTTGCTTTGTGAATACAAAGAGAACCCGAGCCTATCAGAGGTATTTAAGAAAATGCTGGCATTTTACCTTGGATGTTGCAATGTAGTACATGTACCATAGTACCACAGTAACGCTATTGAGGTATTTCAGACAACGAGGGGGCACTGAGTGACTCTGAAATTATGTTTTGTCTATTTCTTCTTAAATTGGGTCCTAAAAGGATTTTGTAGATTTATTTTGAAATCAAAATCTTGGTGTTATGAACTTTGTTTTTTGGTTCTTATCTATCTTCACCGATGAGTCAGTCAATTGCTCGTACATTCAACAAAGGCACGACTTACTGTACTTTTATGCCTGAACGGATTTGGTCACCGGTAGGTTTCTTAGGAGGGGCAACAATCTTGGAATGGTATCTCGGGACTGCTCAGGAAGTCTGCTAACCTCACTAGCTTCAAAAAGGGACGCAGGACATCTTTAATTTAAAATATTTTAACTCTTCTAACATAACCCATCGAGCAAGTCCGCATAGCATGGGTTTTTGTGCAAGAATAAAATCTCATGTACAAGTACGTGTGCGTGTACACATACAGATGAGAACACGCCGCCTATTCGCCCGTCTCCACACTAACTTCTCTCTCTCTACAAATATGCTCTTACAATTGTTCATATTTCTCTGGATTATTTAAAACCCAAACAAATCACACCTTTTCACAGCAGCGAAGAGATGAAAAAGATAATATGCATAGCGCCCCAATGCATTTCATTCGCTGGTTCTCTTTTTCTATCACATCTCTTCATCGGTTATTTTCAGCATGTCCTTTTAAACTTGTCTTTAAAATAAAAAAGGAAATATATTTCCCTCACTCGTTCCTCTTTCCAATCTTCTTCCTCGTTTTCCTTCATTTTCTCACTATACCTGAACCACCCAGGACCCCCTACCCCGTGTCTGTCCACCCCCTCCCCTGGCATCCACCCGAACTCATAGCCCTAGCCTTGAGGGTTTGTCTGGGGCTGCAGCAAATTCCTGATTCCAACAAAACCCTTCCCCCTAATCCGCTGCGGATATCATTGGGAATGGCCTTTAATACTGGCGCGGGTGGGGGCAGTGAAGACGGCCATTCTGCCCTGACAATGCGCTCGCGGGCGGCACCCCGGCAGATTATGGGAAGTCTTTGTGCCAGACTCCAGGAGCGCCCGCCAAGAAGCTCTGCTACAATGGGAGCAGCCAGGCGAAGGCATCCCCGCCATGCCACTAGGGATAACAGACCCCCTCTAGACCCTACCCCCCTCTTTTCCTTCCCCTTTATCCCCCATCCTATCCTTTCGTCTCTACCTTGAACGCCCCTCCCTTCCCCGAAGTCCCGGCGCAGCCCCCGTCGGAAAGACACCTGTGTGTAGGGTGGCAGTGATAGAAGAGAGCGGTTTGGGTTCATATACCATGTATGAAATGATGTGAGTGTGTATGGGTAATAGTGTCTGAGTGGAAGCTGTCCTGATGGTTAGAATGGATGTGGTGGTAGTGTTAGTTGACATGGTGATGACTGCGGTGGAAGTGATGGTAGTGGAGGTAATATTGTATTGCTGATTGAGGCAGTTGTTATAGAGGTGCTCGTCGTCGCAGTTTAGTCATTGACATGGTAGTGATGGCGGTGGTAGTAGGGACGGTGATGGTTGGTGGTGTTGATGGTGGTGGTGGTGGTAGTAGGGACGGTGATGGTGGTGTTGATGGTGGTGGCGGTGGTAGTAGGGACGATGATGGTGGTGTTGATGGTGGTGGCGTTGGTAGTAGGGACGATGATGGTGGTGTTGATGGTGGTGGCGGTGGTAGTAGGGACGGTGATGGTGGTGTTGATGGTGGTGGCGTTGGTAGTTGGGACGGTGATGGTGGCGTTGATGGTGGTGGCGTTGGTAGTAGAAACGGTGATGGTGGTGTTGATGGTGGTGGCGGTGGTAGTAGGGACGGTGATGGTGGTGTTGATGGTGGTGGCGGTGGTAGTAGGGACGGTGATGGTGTGTTGATGGTGGTGACGGTGGTAGTAGGGACGGTGATGGTGTGTTGATGGTGATGGCGGTGGTAGTAGGGACGGTGATGGTGGTGTTGATGGTGGTGGCGTTGGTAGTTGGGACGATGATGGTGGTGTTGATGGTGGTGGCGGTGGTAGTAGGGACAGTGATGGTGGTGTTGATGGTGGTGGGGGTGGTAGTAGGGACAGTGATGGTGGTGTTGATGGTGGTGGGGGTGGTAGTAGGGACAGTGATGGTGGTGTTGATGGTGGTGGCGGTGGTAGTAGAGACGGTGATGATGGTGTTGATGGTGGTGGCGGTGGTAGTAGGGACAGTGATGGTGGTGTTGATGGTGGTAGGGGTGGTAGTAGGGACGGTGATGGTGGTGTTGATGGTGGTGGAGATTGAATAGGTGGACACTGCTGTGATCGTGGTTGTTTGGTTATTGAGGTGGTAGTGCTTTTGCGGTATGGATGGTTATACAATCCTGAACTTTGAGGTTTAGGACCGATCGAAGTCCCCTTTATCGAGGCATTGCTGCTGATGTCCCAGCCTCGATGAACAGGCCATGTCGTCAGAATGGGTTCCAAAACAGCTGTGTTTTTTTAAATAGTTAAAAAAAAAATGCTAGCTAGTACAAGGAAGGCAGATCGTAGTTCGTTCACGACGTCGCTATAAAGACCACCTGAAGAAAAAGCTGAGATGACCACCTGAGTTGCAAGCAGTGGCGCTGGATCGTCCCCGGAGGCGAGCTGTCTCCCGTAAGGTGTCCGACTTGCTAGAGGCGGACCGTCGGTCGCAACATGGGGTAGTCCCATTTTGAACACAGAGATGTAATACTATCTCTGACACAGGTTGGTCACGTGACTTCGAATCCACATTCCAATGATTCGACCAATCAAAATTCAACATGATCAGAAGACCATTGAGAGTAAAAAGAGGCGATTCTATTTCACTCCAATTATTTATCCCGATAGATAAACACAAATTTGGTGTTCTAATAAAACTAATCTATGAGATTTTCAGGAAATCATTTGAGAACTACTTTTAGCGCGAACGTGTCTATAAGGTTGTAAACTGCCTTAAGCACGTGCGATTGTGTATATACAGTAGTCGCCGCTTATTAAAAACACATTGGGACCGAACAAAAGTGTTTTTAATAAGCGGCGTTTTTATTAACCGGCACTTCCCGCTTCACCAAGCCGTTGCGTTTCTTCCACCTGTTAAACCACCCATTTGTAGCTTTGAATTCGGAGCGACCAAGCTGGGAAGCAATCTGTTCCGCCTTCTGACACAGGATTGGGCCGTTTACAGGTGTGTTGCGCGCTTGGATAGAGTCGAACCACCGCTTTAAGCCATCTTCTGTCTCTTTATCCTTCCCGCAGCGCCGACGCTTCCTTTGGCCTTGACTGGAGCCCTCTGCGATATCAGCCATAAGTTCATCTTCTTTTTTCAGTGTCTGGCACAGAAATGATGCCGACACACCCAAAATGTCAGCACCCTCCCTCAAACTTTTAGAATTTAGCTCTCGGTAGCGATCAAGCAAGTCCACTTTGTCTTTGGGTGTCATTTCTGTTCTTTTTCTTTTCTTTGGAGCTGAAGTTAAAGCCATTTTCTGATTCACTGCTTATCCAGCGAGACTAGACAGTGTTGAATTGACATCTGACGGTTTGCTGACAAGGTACGTGTAATCACTGTTCACACAAACGTGAAGCGTCTTTAGTTGTCATCTAACGGTTTGCTGACAAGAATTCACAACCAGAGATCGACTCTGACCCTCCGAACTCGCTCAATGAAGTATAAATATTGCTGTTGTATTCAAAGTCCTTATAATTAGTAGAGTTCACAATATTACACTCTTGTGATTCGAATTTTACCGCACACAAGTTTTACATTCATGGGAAATCGATGTTTAGAAAATGAACTGACGGAAAAATGGCTGCCAGTATGGAGTGTATCACAACAAGCGGAGGAATACACTCACGATGTGATATGGCATTCAGCGTGGCTGTTCAGAACGGTGGTATGCATGTTATGGAAGAATTTAGGCTATCACGTGACCAACCTGTTGCTGAGACTATATTCACTAGTCTCAGCCACGCTGAATGGGGGTAGTCCGTGAGCGTCGCCTCAGAGCTGCGATGGTACTTGTGATATCAATAGAGCTCCAGTGCTCCGCCTACCTTCGCCTCTGATGATCGAAACTGGGATTGCTGCGCCACTTACGAGTTTACAGGTGATAAACAGGGATCTCTCCCCCGTCATCCTTGAACCAAGGGACAACCTTCGGCAGGCATTTAATATCATGTCAGTGATTTTTGGGGTGACCGTAGGGAGGTGGTGGCAATGGTAAGAGTGGTACTGATGACAATGCTGGTTGTAGTGATGATATGGCTGATGGTGATATTAACATTAGAATGGAGATCATGATTATTTTGAAAGGAATGTGATCATAATGTGGTAAGAATGTGTGTGCGTGTGTGTGTGTGTGTGTGTGTGTGTGTGTGTGTGTGTGTGAGAGAGAGAGAGAGAGAGAGAGAGAGAGAGAGAGAGAGAGAGAGAGAGAGAGAGAGAGAGAGAGTATGCGTGAGTGTGTATTGTTGTGTTTTTGTGCTTGTCTGAAACTTAACACATGTGTATGCGCAGGTGTACGCATCTTTGCATCAATTCGTACTAATCTCTCACTCTTGTTTGCAAAGGAACGATTGCCCCATGCTAGTTCACTAGAGATTTCGCTTACCGGCGAAAGTGTCTCTAGCACAGCTGACATCACGTGATGGAAGGGTTTCATCCAAAATATGCAAACGGAGGTCGAACGAGAGGCTTGTGAGATAGCCGATCTGCTCCCTGACATACGCCGTTAAAGTAGTTCTAAGACTATTGCGCACAAAACTCATAACTTACTTTATTTGAGGCAATAAACAACCGTCTATTCGATAAAATAAAATGTTTGTGTTGAAATGGAAAGAATTTTTGACATCTGAATGATTTCTGTAAAAAGTGGATTAAAATAGTATGAGAACGAACTATTTTTGGCGCAATGCGGTAATGCGAAGGGTCAAGCCTATTACGCATTCATTGCGAACTGTGCCAGAGTCAATACTGACTCGGGTTCACAGAATGCGATTGCCCTAACGTGTAAGATATGAAATGGTTGTACACATGCAGTGTACATTGAAACCAACTATTCCTCCGGTCGTTTTTCGGACAACTTTACACCACTTTCAAATGTGACCCTCCATCACAAAATGAGTCTCTCGTGGCGCTTGGAAGATTTTGAGATATGCATATTTTTATGAAATCAAGGGAACAAGCTTTCCAACGGTGCAAAAATGATCGAGATCTGACTATTTTTCGCGAAGTTACATCATTTTAAAGATAGTTTGCCTAATAAGCTGACGTTTGAGAAAAACGCATTTGAAAGTTTTTAAAGGAAATTTGATCAGTTTCCTTAGCAACCGTAATCTCAGACTTATGAAATTTGGCACAGTGATTAGGTTATATATGGGCAAGGGTGTTATAAAATTTGATTGCATTATCTTGACTTACTTTAATGTGAGATTAACTTTTTTCCAGTTACAAGAAAAATAACTATACAGATTATTCCCTCTGGATAAAAAATGAAATCTGTAGATCGATCTCTGCTACCTTACGCCACTTTTTAATCGACTCACACTGGGCGCAGACTTGCAAATTTCAGAACTCGCTTCTCCATTAACTTCCTGTCTCCAGCGCCCACGCCACAATCAACCGGAAACATCCATGCGCAGCATCCACGCATGCGCGCGACTGGTGGTCGCCTCATAATTAAAAGACCGGCAATAACTCTGGGGAAGTTTCAATACAAAATCATATCAAATTGGGCTAATTTCGGGAGGGCTGAGTTTCTTGCTCGGGGATGCAGGTTTCTCCAGCCATTCACTTTGCACGCTGGGACCACTACTGCGCGTGCGCGAGCGACGCTGTGGCTGCCGGGAGCTGAAAGAACTCGCCTAAATCACCCGAAACACCGGCGATGCTTTAACCATCCATTATTGAGTTAATTACTGGGAAACAGTGCCCACAACCTGCGGCGAGCGCCTTTGAAGGGAAAGGGAAAATTACACGGAGAGAAACTGTGACTGTTTTCTAGCCATCGCCCAGCTGACCCGTGGCAAATGTAAAACAAGGAAAGAACTCGCATTGGGGACCTGCTGCAGCAATTAAGGCAAAGGGGCGGATAATCAAAGTAAGGTGGAGGAGGAGGAAGGGGGGGGGGGGGGGAGCAGCAGTTGGTCAGGTCGACAGAGTAAGGGAGGAAGGTTAGTTTGCTGGCGGGGGGAAAGCTGAGCCACTCCGAGGCAAAATGGTTTTCCTTATCGTCACAATCCACGCACAAATAGGAGATTTCTACAAGCACCTTTCCTTTAACACAAACATTTTATTTTATCGAATAAACGCTCGTTTTTTGCCTCCACAAAAGTAAGTTAAGAGTTTTGTGCGAAATAGTCTTAGAACTACTTCAACGGTGTATGTCAGGGAGCAGATTGGCTATCGCACTAGCCTCTCGTGTGACCTCCATTTGCATATTTCGGACGGAATCCTTCCATGACGTGATATGAACTGTGCTAGAGACACTTTCGCCGGTAGGCGAAGTCTCTAGTGGACTAGAACGGGTTTGAGACGGATCCACAAAAGTTTCCACGTAGCCTTGTGACGGTTGTCATGGGTCTGTGAGAGAAGATGTGTTATTCGTGTAACATGTTTGCTCAAACAAAACCAGAGAACCAACCCTGACTGATAATGTTATCGGGAGAAACACGAATTAAAATTGTGGCTATAATAATTGTCCACTTTAAAATGATTAGTGATGACAAAACATGTTGATAGGACTGGAAAGGCAGTGGTTTAAAAATACACCACATACAACTGTCTCTTATTAGAAGTGAGGTACAAGGAAAAGTAGGCACCAACAGCGACTGTTGACGAAGCAGGATTAGCTCAAACCGTTGTGGCGGGATAAATTCATCGAAAACATTTCACACGTTGTGAAAGGTAGACCAGGAATGCACGTCAGCTTTAAACACTTTATTCTTCAACTCTTGTTAAACAAGTTTAAGTGAGGGTGAGAGAAACTGCGCGAAGGTGTTTCCTTCGAGATCATTTTGATCCACACGCAGTCATCCTTTTTCCCCCTTCTCTTCAAATGTGGTCGATAGCAATAACCCCCAAATATATAAATACGAAAACGAAGCTCAACTCTTCCTCTTTCATGAGCTGCGATGTCATTTTGAAGATAAATCTCCAACGTACATATCGTGGTAAATGATCTGTTGACAGTCGCTTTTGGCCGTCCTTCCCGACGACATGAAAAAGTTTTCAACTTATCGAGACGACTTCGCCGTTTCATCACTTCTGGCGATGCCCTCCAGTGAAAAGACAGGGCAAGATATAGATTGCTTCCTGCAGTGAGTGTTTGCTCTGTGATGATATAAACCCGACAGCCGTCAGAAAGCTTCTATGAATTTTGTCACAGAAATCCATTTTGGGGAGGTATCTAATCTCCCGGAAAAGACCTGGTCGAATCGACGGGAGGCTCAAGCGACTCGGCCACTCAGTCAGCGTCAGGACTCGCCGCCATCCATCGCGCCTCTAGATTCATCAAAATGGGGAATATGACGGCCAGGGAATGATTTAGGTGCCCCTCTGTCCCCCCGCTCACTAACCTACAACCGGAGTCAAGCGTCCGAGGAGCGCTAGGACTCGGTCCGCCATAATAAAGGTCGAAGGGATTGCTCTCCCCTTTTACGCCGCTTCGTCGCCATGTTTGTTAATCTCGAACCGACGTCCCCGGCCTCGTTAAAAGGGGCGCCCCCTAGCACGGGATCGATGCTGTGGAGCGTAACCCCCTAATATACAATATTGTCATCGACAGCGCCTTCCAGCACTGTTGGAAACGGCGGGAAAGCGACCCTTGCAAACAGCTAGGGGGTTCGAGGTCGGCCCTACCGGCCCTTTTTCGCGGCAGCTCCCCTAATTCATCAAGCAAGGAGCAGACAACCTCTCCATAAATCTGATTTGCTGCCTCTCCGGCGATGGAGGGGCGAAATGGCAGAGGTTCCCTCTTCCCGCCAAAACTTTCCCAAGCGCCAGACCGAGCGAGGCGGTTTTGGCGGGAACGGGGAGGCAGGGGTGTAATCCCTGGGAGTGAAACGTCGACGTTGGCTATTAACCCCGACACGTCAAACGTAATGGAGGGGCGAGGGGGCGGGCAGGGCGGGGAGGGTCTGGGGCGGCGTCCGCCCCAGTGTCTGAGTGCCTGTCACATCAACGCACCCTGCACCGTCCGCCCGCGACGTCGGCCTGCTGGGCAATCGGGACTTCCGGTCTGTCTCGCTGCTGGCCCCTCTTGGTTGAGTCTGCTGGCATTGGTGGGCGCTGTGTGTTCATGGCGTGTTGGAGTCATGTTTTGGAGTTGATTTGTGTGTAGTGGTGATTTGGAGCTTATTGAATCATAGTGTGCTGTATGTGTTAAAAGAGCATGCTTTGTTTGGGAAGGGGGGTGGGTGTGGGTGGGGTGTCAGTAATATGTGTGTCTCTCCACCCATCCCTGAGTGTGCCTTCACCTGCTTTCGAACATTTCTACGGTTACGTGTGTCTTTGGTTTCATGTTATTTTAAAAGTCCAGGGACAGAATAAAACATCGCAGAACGTTGTACAATTAATGAATATGGTTTGCATTTTACGTTGTTGTTATCGGTGTATTCAATCTGATACATCGAAACTTTCTTCAGGATCCGGACCGGGAATATCCCCATGTAAGGCAAAACTGAATGTCTGAAACGTGTGACGTCTATAAACTTGCAAAACGTGTGACGTCTATAAACTGGCGACGTAGACAAATGGACCACTCGATAAGTCCGCTACCATCTTAGAAATGGCACATGCGCAGTACGCACTGATCCGCTCCACACGTACACAAAGGACGTGTGTGTGTGTGAATGAGTATATACTTGGTGAACATTTAAGATACACCTACCTCTATGTGTGACCGCGTCAGTTTAACGTCTACGATGTGACAAAACAACACAAACTTTTTTTAAAACAGGAATTTCCCATCCCTTTCATCTGTCTAAAATATGAAGATCTCATAATAATCGCACTCCGAGTCAGACAGTGCGATATGTGCGATCTGAACGATCGGTTTCGACGGCCGGCTTTTTGCAAGACCACTTGAGAATTTTATCCTGTACTCGATCGAAACCGCAATCGAGTTAATGTCAACTGTTGATGTGACCCATTTATAAATTTTGAAGAAGTACGTTTAACATGAGCTGAATGGATTACCGAACAGAATTTCACGGTCGGCTTTGTCGATTGCGGCCAGTGATGTCATTAAAACATTTTTAGATCAACAATATCAAAACGAAAGTCCGCAGTTGACTATTATTGGTCGACTGCGGTCAGTGATGTTATTAGAACATTTTTGAATTTGAGATCAACAACATCATGAAGAACGTCAGGCCAGTGCTGTGTCACAATGTCAGTACATAGTCCATCCTCAGAGCACTGGACCGAGTCGTCGCGAACTCCACACCTTTCGCAAATAGCACCCTAGAACCTTTCAAGTCGATAGCTTCCATTGCTGATGCCGACAATCGGGTAATGAAATGTCATTGCGACGGATCCACACAAAAAATACACAAAAACAAAGCGTTTATCTCGCAGTGATCGCTTGTGTATTCTCGCTTGCGGCCATTAGAGATTGGCATCGTTTACACGTAGATTAGCAACATACAACGACAATCGAGAACTACGATCACGTGGTACTGCTATATAACATCATGTAACGCTGGAACTATCAAGTGGTCTATTGTCAAGGATTTCAGTAGCTCAGTGGTCAAAGTACACAAACCTTCACCGGGAGGTCTTGAGTTCTGTTCCCGCCTGAGATCAGAAACTTCTTCTTTATCTGTCCTGTGTAAGGTGTTCGGCTCTGTATAAGGAACCATGAGCGAATGCATCGTTGACAACTCCATGGCTGCTGCCAGGGCAAACGATATCTTTTCATGCACATTTGTTTTCGACATTGTGACAGGTTTTTGTTTAACGGCAACACGCAGGCAGAAGCCAAAACTGAATGGGTTCTCGTGATATGTTTTCCAATCAAAAGTTTGACGTGCGTGATTTAAGTACGTTGTCTACTACGTCGCTTTAACCTCGATGCTTTTCCCGCCTGTGGCACCCAAAAAAAAAATTA
>JAWQFJ010006728.1:10000-25000 GCA_034096865.1 Theodoxus fluviatilis | reverse complement strand
AAGCCGTAGCTTTGGAGGACAGAGGCCGTGTCGTGTTCCTTGACCCCCATTGAGGTCTGCCCCCCAAAGTTCGCTCGACAATCTTCACCAAACAGGCTGGGTATTTATTCCATATTAGTCAAAATCAGCCTCCCAACGGAGTCCAAATTAGTTTTCCAACTGTTCCAAAAGCGGGATAAAAAGCTCCCGTCGAGGAGTATTATTGCGTGGCAGTAAAATTCCAGTCTGGGTTCTGTCGAGCTAACAACCAACCTGACCCGCAATTAACCTCTGGCAGTTGCTCTGAGCATGCGCATTGAGCCCGCAGGGCCTGGTGGGAAGGGTTTGGGATCGAAGGATTTCACCTGCCATGAGCACACAGACTCGCCCTCTACCACTACCACAGGTCTTCACTGTCTCCCCCTGGTGGACAGCCAGAATGAGGCGACGTCCCGGCTTACCTCCCTTGCCGACTCTTATCTCGCGGGGTTAGGAAAGATTACCGGGCTTGTCTGTTTGGCAGCCAGTAATCTGCCGCTGCTTTCATTTACAGCGTTTGTCGCTAAGTGGTCGGCCCGCTCAGGTTTGTTCTCAGTGCCACCGGTGAGAGAAACGGCTGCATGGTTTTATGACTGCGTTAAGTTCTCGAAGAACAGTAGGGTTAAAAGGGCACAGAAGTGCACTCCCTGGTAGGGTGACGTTTTCAGAGAACGTGACTTTCCTTGAATGCAATGCAAATAGACAAATTATATGTGAACGTTAACCACAATATATACCAGAGTTTAGTCAGGGACAGGTACGTCGTAGTTAGCACTGGAGCAGGGTCCGAAGCTCTGGGACAATGGGTTGCAGCTAAGGAGGCGATTCTCGAGCGGCAGCTGATTCAACTCATACGTTCTTGAATGAAATGGGTTCTGAAAGCCTTGAAGAGATGAGATGTTCTTCAATATATCAAGATATGGGTGTTTACGGGGAAATGTTTGCAGACGACTCTATTAGAGCTCAAAATAGCTGCGCGTGATGTTGGCGAACCGTTCCAGTTCGCGAGTGGTCAGTCTGCTACAGGTTTGATTAACAAATTATAGATCACAAGAAGTCGTCAATATAACCGTTTCATCACAGGCTGTTGTATGGGTCATCATCGCCCAGTCTGCTCACGCATTAAACATAAAATATTACAACAACATTATTTTATTAAAATATTTTGTAACTTGTTATTTACACTATAGCAGCAGTAGCTCAAGCAGCATAGGCTATAGGGTATACAATAGATTTATCGAAAATATTTACTGTGCAAATGAGCATGGTGTGGAAGAAGGCATTCACGCATATGAATGGGCGAGAGCTGTGTATCGTACCCTTTCGTCTAAAAATCACAGGCAACTCAGTAAGCTGCAAGCATGTAAGCAAGACAAACACATACAAACGCACGCATATATGCACACTGACACGCTTACACATATGCGCTCACGCACGCTCGCCCGCACGCACGCACACACACACACACACACACACACACACACACACACACACGAAACAGACGGTTTATTCAGGCTTAACTCCAGACATACTGCTGTCTGCAAATACGGGCAGAGTCCAAACGCTTCCTTGCCTGATATGCAACTGATATGAAACAGATTAATCTGCCGTCTGTGATCTTCGCCGACTCTACGAAAGTAAATCTCTTTGGCCCCCCTTGTAGAACATCGGCGCCAGGTTGTACTCCCCTAATACCCGGATATCTTCAGTGCTACCCGAAATTCGTTCATTAGATGTCAGTAGGACAAACACGCTTTGTGCAAGTATGTATTCCCCCTTCACGTTCGAGTATCATTGTGTTGACTATCAGGCATGCATATAACTCGGTGGTGCTATAATATATTCGCGTGCATGCTGAAATGGAGTGTAGCATTGCTGTGGCTGCATATGCATTGCCCAATCAAAGATGGAGAACAGAAAGGAAAATATCTTACTTAATTCACTTTGCATTATCCGTCCGCTTTGACCCGAAGGCGTTGTGGGAAGAAAATGTTGACGATTGGCCGCCTGGTGTAGCGTCATGTTGTGGTCGTGCAATGTGTTCGCCAAGCAACGGACAGAGTAGGTCATTGTTGCGTATGGAGTAAGTATGGCGTGGACGTTTTGTCCTGCATGACCGGTATGGCTGCTATGAAGACCACCTCGGGTCTCCCTGAACCGCCTGGCTAAAGTCAATTCTTAACTGGTGTTTGCCAAGTCTCGGCAAATACTGACCAAGCATTCGGTCAAAATTTGCCGTCGAGTCTTGGGATATATTTGCTGAATATTTTGTAAAGTATTTCGATTATTAATTGGTTTTTGCCAAGACTTGACAAATATTTGCCAGGACTTTGGAATATTGGCTCGACAGGTAACGCCAATAGCTACTGGCGCGATAAATTCGTGTGATCCCCTCAGAGCACAATGGCGGAAAAAATGTCGCTTCGTTTACATTTACAGCCATTGCACACTTACGGTATGGGCATGATGCTGATCGATGCCATATTGTGAATGTTCTTTGCGACATATTGGCTTGGTTTCGTCAAGCTATTAAGAAGCCAAAGATTTGCCAAGACTTGGCGCAATAGTTGCCGAACTTTTGCCGAATGTTTGCCAATAAGTAATTTGCCAAGACTTTGTGAATGTTAGCCAATATTTATTTGTCAATTAAGAACAGGCTTTACTGCGCTCTGGTAAAACTTCGACGGACCTAGCAAGCAGATTTCCAATCGCTCCAGAAAACAAAAGGAAACTAAAAAGAGGAATGAGAAAGATATCAATAGCAAAAAGGGAGGAAGACAGTATATGTGGAAGAACCTCGGGATCGAACAATGAAAATCAAAGGAAATTTTCTTAAGGACAGACTAAGAAGATCCCGCAACCGATCAGATCCCTTATCTTTACGAGGGCAAATTTATATAAGCACTCGTGCAAAGAGTCAGCAGTCCAAAAAAGGAAAAAGTGTACGATAAAGAATGAGGGAAAATATATACTCGCCAAGTAAACTGAAGGACGGAAGCTTTATTCGAAGTGAAATGGTTTCAGACAGGAAAGACCCTTAAATGGATGATTTTGCAATGCAGAGAAAAATGACGCTTGATTCAGCTCGTACATAAAACACGGGGACAAACATAACGCAAAGACACACACTTATACTGACCTATCCAGGCAGGCATCTAACTATTCAAAGAAATGAACCTACGCAAGGGTGCGCGTGCACACTCACAACGCGCGCACGCATACACACGCACTGTAGCTCGCAAACTCACTAACTCGAACATAGAGGCACATACAATATGTACTCACTTGTGTCAACAGTGTTCTTCATATGGCCATAGCAGCCACACACCCCTCGTCACTTTGTACCCGAGGTCCTGCAGCTTTCGGGTCCTGCTCCAGTAGCTCGACCGCGAGTGGCCTCAAGGCAGCGCGAGTTCTCGTGGGAGGGCGTCTGGTGCAGATGCAAACTACGTCATAAGGCTGTCGCGCATGGTGAAGCAGAACATTTCTATTTATCTGATCCGGAATATGTGTGTATGTGTATGTGTATGTGTATGTGTATGTGTATGTGTGTGTGTGTGTGTGTGTGTCTGTGTGTGTGTGTGTGTGTCTGTGTGTGTGTGTGCCTGTGTGTGTGTGTGTGTGTGTGTGTGTGTGTGTGTCTGTGTGTGAATGTGTGTGTGTGTGTGTGTGTGTGTGTGTGTGTGTGTGTGTGTGTGTGTGTGTGTGTGTGTGTGTGTGTGTGTTTGCACACAATTAAATTCCTCGAACCTCTCATCTACAGGATACGCTATGTAGTGTATCATGTATCTCTCTGTTGGTGGCCCGATCTTCGACTAACACCACGGACTTCGACCCTCTTCTCGATTTGAATAATGTAGCGATTTAAATGGACTATTGATGTATCCTACGTAAAGTTTTGATAGATCAATACTGTTTTTTGGTTATTATTTCTTTGTATGCGTGTCAGTAGTTCTACAAGTGAGCGTTTTGTATGCGAAACGGAGTGCAATGGCAGACACCCTTGACTTGTGTGAGAGTAAGAGAGACGTTTGAAAGCAAGGCGCGTTCCCATTGGCTGGCGGGCAGGAATATTTCACTTGAAATACTGGAAGAGAAAATCAGGTCCAAAATCGTTAACTCATTTCTGGGGACTAACAAGTTTACTGAAATGTCTGCTTGTACATGAGGAAACGCGCAGTTGATGAGTCAAAAACTGTTTTTGTTTCACCATGAGACAGAAACACATGTATCCACTTTTGTATCCAAGATCATGTTTCCTTGTGTTCGAGTAGTTGTATCAAGGAAAGCTTTGTTTCCTGTAAACAATGTCTCAAGTGTTTCATGATTAAGGCCATGCTCTAGTTTTGCGCTGTTTCGCTGAGACAGTATTGCCATTCCACCATACATGTATTCCTGCATCACCAACCAGTGGAAATGGAGAACAGCGATACAGATTTCGTGACTATCGCTGAAGGACGCGAGTGACCATATCATGGTGATGAATGGAGTCCATTGAATTGTTTCATCGAGACAAATTGCAGCGTCTGCAAACACCGATGAAGCTGTATCAGTGAAGCAGAAGAGTTTCAGTTTCGAGGAGGCAAAGGCAGGTTTTCCTGAGTAATCCTAAAAAATCATACGCGATCGTCTCGCGAGGCCAGAGGCACGTTTGTTTCGAAATTTTTTTATGAAAATTTCTTAAATGAGCGCTCATGGCGAGCGCTCGCGAAGCCCAAACATTTCTCGCACATGTACTTATCCACGTCACGGCTCGCCGTGAGCGCTCATGTTTGAACATTTTAAAGTACGTTTAGTAATAAAACGAGCCTCTGGTCTCGCAAGAAGATCGGGTATGATGCGTTGCGATTGCTTCTACGAAACCCGTCTCTGTTTCCCCGTGTGCCACATTCTTTAGATACACTGCTTTTACTTGCCTGGTTGATATAACTCTGAACTGTGATTTGTCCCAATCATGTTCTAAGCACACGTCCCCACTACAGTAAGGCCATAGAGTGTGTACATTTCAACAGATAGTTGAATGATCCAGTTCAAAGCCAGTCGTTTAAAGATGACGTCAGGTGCCAGCTGGCAGGCCTTGTAGGAATATGTATTTTCTGTGGCATTCGATGTCCGTCTTGGCATAGAGACATTATCATGAAAGTATTTCCTTGTAGAAACAATGGGAAAAGTGAGAGGAGAAGAGAACGAAGGGGTGGGAAGGGGAGGGGTGGTGGTGGTGACTAAAATAGTCCACATTTTCACTACCGAATACTTTTTAGTGCACTAACGGGTGGACATTTAAATTACTGGCATACTTGAAAAAGGAAAAATCATCAAAGTGTGAGCATGCCTGTTGGTGATTTCGGTCTGTTTACGTTGACAAACGCCACAAATTTCAACACAGTCCAATGGTTTGAGTGCTCGCCACTATTGCTTGCGGCTAGCGCTAGCAGAGTTTCAAGCCACACGGACGGCTAGCGCTGGCAGAGTTTCAAGCCACACGGACGGCTAGCGCTAGCAGAGTTTCAAGCCACACGGACGGCTAGCGCTAGCAGAGTTTCAAGCCACACAGACGGCTAGCGCTGGCAGTTTCAAGCCACACTGACGGCTAGCGCTGGCAGTTTCAAGCCACACAGACGGCTAGCGCTGGCAGTTTCAAGCCACACAGACGGCTAGCGCTGGCAGTTTCAAGCCACACAGACGGCTAGCGCTGGCAGTTTCAAGCCACACTGACGGCTAGCGCTGGCAGTTTCAAGCCACACTGACGGCTAGCGCTGGCAGTTTCAAGCCACACGGACGGCTAGCGCTGGCAGTTTCAAGCCACACGGACGGCTAGCGCTGGCAGTTTCAAGCCACACGGACGGCTAGCGCTGGCAGTTTCAAGCCACACGGACGGCTAGCGCTGGCAGTTTCAAGCCACACGGACGGCTAGCGCTGGCAGTTTCAAGCCACACTGACGGCTAGCGCTGGCAGTTTCAAGCCACACTGACGGCTAGCGCTGGCAGTTTCAAGCCACACGGACGGCTAGCGCTGGCAGTTTCAAGCCACACGGACGGCTAGCGCTGGCAGTTTCAAGCCACACGGACGGCTAGCGCTGGCAGTTTCAAGCCACACGGACGGCTAGCGCTGGCAGTTTCAAGCCACACGGACGGCTAGCGCTGGCAGTTTCAAGCCACACGGACGGCTAGCGCTGGCAGTTTCAAGCCACACAGACGGCTAGCGCTGGCAGTTTCAAGCCACACAGACGGCTAGCGCTGGCAGTTTCAAGCCACACGGACGGCTAGCGCTGGCAGTTTCAAGCCACACGGACGGCTAGCGCTGGCAGTTTCAAGCCACACAGACGGCTAGCGCTGGCAGTTTCAAGCCACACGGACGGCTAGCGCTGGCAGTTTCAAGCCACACTGACAGCTAGCGCTGGCAGTTTCACGCCACACGGACGGCTAGCGCAAGCAGAGTTTCAAGCCACACGGATCCTAGAGCCGCATCCTCGGGCAAGGTGTTGCACTCGCATTGCTGCTCCCTAACCAGAAAATGGGGACCTGTGAGGGCAGTAAATTCACATTATACTGCGATGATTCCTTGCTTGCGGCCATGAGCTGTCGTTGTTTGTGTCGTCAGGCGCCAATGAAGAATTAATCAAGTGGCCCAATGAGCAAGGGGTAAAGTGTAGAGCCGCTTGAGACCCGGATGTGGGTGATATGTCGCTATATAAAAAACACACCATTTCCTTTAAATTTACGGTCGTACGTCGACAACTCCAATAAACTTCAACGTAGTTCGGTATTACGGGTGGGATAAAATAAAAGGGATGGAAGACTTACGGGAGCGGGTGGAATCATGGTTGCATTTTATGGGTGTGACGGGTGCAGACTTAAATCGACAACAAGCTATCAGGCCAGCCCAAACTCACACACACCTTTAATACAGATGTGTTACGTCACCCCTTTACCATGCCATCAGCACAGACGTCACGCCCAGTCGCGCCTGTGGGTGAGAAGTTACGGGTGGAGGGGTAGAGCAGGGGGTAAGGGGAACGTCGATGCACCCCCACCCTCAACACTCATCCCCACCCCCACCTTCTTATACAGGGGGTTGAAAGTGGGAGGGAGGCAGTCTAGGATTTCTACTTGCCTTGACCTCACGGCACTATGAGCCGCTATCAAATTTGTCTTCGCCACCCTGCAGTGATTTAGAGGTAGGAACCTTGCCGCCCTGACCCGCAGCCCCCAGGCACCCCACCCCCACCCACCAGGCCTGGTCCAGGGGGATGAGGGGTGCAGTGCTGTGCAAAGACAGCAAAAAGTATGGAGGAGATAAGTGCGTAAAGAGGGAACAAGACTACCGATGATTAAGTACGTAGACAGTATTCTCAAGTAGGAAATATTTTCGTACGGGTCTGCAAATGGAAGACTGAGTGAGTGAGTGAGAGAGAGAGAGAGAGAGAGAGAGAGAGAGACGGACGGACGGACGGACGGACGGACAGAGACAGAGACTGAGGGACCCAGAGAGACAGAGACCCAGACAGACACACAGACAGAGAGAGAGACAGAGAGATACAGAGACTGAGAGACAGAGAGAGAAATAGAGAGTGAGAGAGAACATGGCAACATGCATTTGCACGCACAGACACGAAGACGCTATGAATACTCACACGTGTACATACATTCACACCAATAGACATCAACGAATATAAGGCACATTGTCGTCACACTGGACAAAAAACCTACAATCACACCTATTTGTAACGACGACACAGCATGCAGGAAACAAATGAAGTACTTTGTCGACTGCCAGATCAGGAAAACAGGAGCACACTCTAATAAGGACGAATGAATGAATGAATGAACGAATGAACGAATAGGATTTTACGGCCTATGAGCCTCTGCAGACCATATAAGGCAGTTCATCACGAAAAATCGCCAGAGCTAGTTAAAGTATGACCAAGTCAAGTCTGGATTTTCGTAGTTACCCGAATCTTGAATGTCTCTGAATCACGAAGGGAGACACGGTGAATGTATTCTTATCCCCAACCCACAGGGGGTCTAAAATGAGAGCCAAACACTTCACTAATACATACTGCGCATGTAAATAATATCATCGTTCGCTCTTGGATTCAAAAGTTCATGTCTACTCTTTCTAAACAACACACATGGATGAGAAACCCCTATGTCTATATGGTTTACCTTGCATCTATGTTGTCCTGCGGCTCTTGTACGACTTGTTCATGTATGCAAATTGTTTCGCTGTTGAAGTGATTGTTGTTGATGTCTTTAACATCGTAGTCGTCGTCGTCATCGTCGTCATCATTATTATCGTCGTGGTGGTGGTGGTGGGGATCATCATCATTGTTGTTGTCGTCGTCGTCATCATCGTTGTCGTCGTCGTCATCGTCATTGTCGTCGTCGTTGGTGTCGTCGTCGTCGTCCTCGTCGTCATCATTATCGTCGTCGTATCGTCGTCGTCGTAATCATCATCATCGTCGTCGTCATATAATCATCATCATCGTCGTCGTCGTTGTGGTCATCGCCGTTATTAACTTCATTGTTGCCGTTAACTTCGTCGTGGTGGCTGTCCTTGTTGTGGTTTGATGGTACGTACCGGACCGTCCACACTAGATGTCCTGTTAGGGCGCCCAGACTTCTCGTAAAGCAGAATTCGGTTGAGGATGACATGATCTCAGTAGGGTTTTCTTCTTGTCTGCGTCATGCAAGCTTTCGATTCTGCATGCATTGCTTGGCATTTTTGTGCTGCTATTCCGTAGAAATGATGTTCAGCATGCCATTTCACCGTCCTTACTCTCATGTTCGCCGTCCGTGTACGAACTCGCTTGGTGTGGCTGGAAAGTCTTCGAAACTCCGTTCCACACACACACACACACACACACACACACACACACACACACACACACACACACACACACACATTGACACGAGTTCAAACGCGCGCGCGCGCGCACGCTAAAGCACACACACTCACGAACGCATGCATGCACAATCATCACACTCACACACAAACACACAAACACACACGCACACGAACACACACACACACACATACACAAACACACACACACACACACACACACACACACACACGTCTTGATCCTAATAATAACGTTCAGTTAGCCATATTGTCATTGCTTCCTCTCTTTTTTTCGCAGTTTGGTCGTTGCTGAATTAATGGACAGGAAACATATTGAAATGACCATATGTTCATGATACCCGCTTTGAGAAAGCCAACTTACAACCACAGGTGTGGAAGTGAAATTTCACGGAGTGTGCACGCTTTGTCATGCAAGGGGGAATGATCTGTGACCACTGTCCCCATTCCCCATATCCCTAGGCGTGACCCTTTGTTCTGCGCTCGTTGATGCATCGTTCGTCATCTATCGGGTTTCGTGCAACAACAACCCTCTTTGCGTCTGCGTTGTTTTGAAATCCGTACAACAGGAAACCAAACACTGCACAAACAACGCCACGAGGCAGGATACCTGCGCCTCGGTTTAGCCGTAATTGAGAAGCGTGTAATTATTCATACTTTGTGTAGCTTCTCGTGCGTACATACAGATGTACGTATACACCGCTCTCGTTCAGCGCATCAAGGGGTTTGTTCATTTCAAACACGAACTGACACAACTCTAGCGTCTATCTCATACAAAATTAGCATGAATATTTTTTTCTCATAAACTTGTATTTAACAACAACTTGTTGTTGAAGTGATTATATCATTCTCAAACTGCTCGTTCTGTTAGCGTACTATGCCCCTACTAGTGACATGCACCGTATTTACTTGTTCGTCAACGGAACTTCCCACTTCCGTGCTCATTTACTCGCTCACTCGCTCACTCGTTCACTCGCTCGCTCGCTCGCTCACTCACTCACTCGCTCGCTCGCTCACTCGTTCACTGACTGACTGATCGACTGATCCACCTACCCACCCGCTTACTCACTCAATATATGGTGTACTCACTTGCCTACTAGTCTGCTCACCGACACACTTACTCACTCAATATCTGGTGTACTCACTTGCCTACTAGTCTGCTCACTGACACACTTACTCAATATCTGGTGTACTCACTTGCCTACTAGTCTGCTCACCGACACACTTGCTCACTCACTCACTGTGTCTCATTCACCTGCCCACTCATTCACTCCCGAACAATTCCACAATCTCATTTGCTCTTTAATTCGTCCATTTGCTTGCTTGCTTGTTCTCCCTCCTTACACCCGGGTTTACTATCTGACTCACTCGCTCGATGTTTTTGTTACGCATACGCCAGTTGACTCGCCCTTCTATCAGAGCTTTTATTTTCCGAAGGCAAAAATGCTGACCCTTCTTTGACTTGTAATGACTAGCCTGCATATTTTTTTTCTTGTGGCTAATGGTTACTGACATGACATTTATAACGTTGCTTTCAGTAGTAGAGTGTGTCTAGCCTTCTGGTTTAAAGATAATTTTATAGCCGCTGACGTTTACGACAACGCACAGAAAAATCGCAGTCTCTAAGCTAGCTAACCAGTATTTTACACATTATCCCATCCTCAGAATTTTTTTTTTCTTTCCGAACTCCTCATCCATGCGACAAAGTGATATTTTCAAAAAATTTAGGCAACCTGCATTGACAGAATCGATTCGCAGTCGATAGCGAGTACACGGAGGGTACACCACTAACTGCTCAGTGCAAAATACGCAGTCGCAAACATGTTTACCTCCCTTTGCTTACTCAGGTCGACCCTCTCTCCGCCTAGCTCCGTCTCTACGCCGATGCGGCGCCATTGTTCGGGAAGGAGGAAGCGCGAAGTATCCCCGCCTGGTGAATGGAGGGACAGTAAAAAGGCTTGCAAACACGAAGGCTCCTGCCGTATGACCCAGCTCTACGCCGACATTCGCACCAGTCACACAAACGGCTGCAGTGCGGGAAATGGAGAGCAATTTACCAGACAAGTGTTCGGATGTGTCCGTGCGATGCGTTTGTGTGTGCACAGTTGTTCCTGTGTTTACTTGCATCACTGCTGGGAGAAGGTGCTCGCTAACGTAACAAAACGTGAGCTAAGTCTATGTCGATGCATTCATAGCCAGCGGAGAATCATGTTCCGGAACGCTTACAGAGGAAGAAAAGGGCTTAGAGATTGTGTTTGATAACTCTTGGAGACGGGAATTTGTCTTTCGATTCTTCATCTCTTGCGTTTGCACGCGCAAAACGGAAAGTCCTTTGCCGAGCTATGAGTGGTTCTCTGCATGAAGGAGAGAATAGGGCGACTACGTTGTGTGGCGAAACTACCGCGCGTGGATGCGCACGAACGCACGCGCTCGCGCGCACACACCCGCACGCACGCACGTGCGCACACACATGCACGCACTCACGCACGCACGCACGCGCACTCGCTCACACACACACACACACACATATACGCGCGCGCGCAATGGGTCTTTATGATGCAAAATGTTGCAGCTACGCGTTACCAAATGGGGTCACGGCTGGTTTGCATTCAAATTGCGTTACACGAATATATGCCTACCCGCTCTTGCATACATGCACACATAAACGCTTTTCATGAATACATCCACAATTGAGTATGCATGCGTAGACGCATGTCCATACCTAAACGACATGTCTGCAAACGCTCGTGTATTTGACAATTTTCCTCTGCGTTTTCACAGGTCTATTGCGTGAATTGGTTGCTTAATCTTCGAATGAGAACAGATTCGTCAGGGAGCTTCAGAAAATGGGCGTCTGAATCCCTGTAGTTATGGCACAAAAGGCACATGCAGAGATAACTTACCTAGCTGTGTTGGTAGCTGTTGGTCTGTCACCGTATGTTCAGGTACCTAAGACTGCTGAGTCTGGGAGTTGTGTGTGTATGTGTGTGTGTGTGTGTGTGTGCGTGTGCGTACTTTAGTGCGTGCGTGCGTGTGTGTGCGCGCGTGCGTGCGCGTGTGTGTTTGTGTGTGTGTGTGTGTGTGTGTGTGTGTTACAGCTATTGAAATATAGTGGTGAGATGAGAGTGGGAGAAGGGGGGAGGGGGTGGGGGTCGGGGAGGGGGGGTAAGTTGGAAAAGGTGATTGATACATGTTTCCGTGGTGTATGATGTCACCTTGACTCTAAGATGTCAACCATATGTTGAACGGCTTCTGGAAAGATTCAAGACTTCATAAACAGATTCTTCTAACAGAAAAATTGGTGAGCGAGTAACAGCTGTTGACATCCTGTTTTAGCGGTAGATGTGCGTAGTAGTGTTCTTGGGAGTGGATGTAGAGTTTGGTGATATTTTGTTAGTGCGCGTGGGTTGGGCTTGTTCCTCCAGAGTGGTTTGAACGCACGCTTGGATCGGAATGAGCTGACCCTGTCCCAATGCTCCCCGGTAGCCTCTCGAGCTTGCTGGGGCCGCCCCTGGCTGAGCTACTGGAGCAGGCCCCTGGCTGAGCTATTGGAGCAGGCCCCTGGCTGAGCTACTGGAGCAGGCCCCTGGCTGACCTACTGGAGCAGGCCCCTGGCTGAGCTACTGGAGCAGGCCCTTGGCTGAGCTACTGGAGCAGGCCCCTGGCTGAGCTACTGGAGCAGGCCCCTGGCTGAGCTACTGGAGCAGGCCCCTGGCTGAACTACTGGAGCAGGCCCTGAAAGCCCAGCAGCCAGGGGTTCCTGCTGACTCAGGGGGCATCGAGCTGCTCCAGCAGAGGTTACTCTTATGACCGTGCGCATACGTGAGATGAGTAAATCGACTATTTTTGCAGATCATTTTTCCCTGCAACATTAACTGTCAAGACTGCTGGGACTGCTCGGGGTGGCTCGGTTAGGTACAGTCTTTGCGTGAGAAAGAACCGGGTACACGAATCGCATATGTCAGTTGCCGCGGGACACCCCCTTTATCAGCTGCAACCTGTGGTCATGAAGCCTTCGGAGGCTCACTCCAGTGGCTCGACTACGGGTGGCTCCAGACAGCAACTGTATACCCGGGGGGGGGGGGGGCATCTTGTAGGGGTGGGATCCTCTCTCCTACGTCAAGGTGGGCAATCTACCCCTCGTCCGCCATACCCAGAAAGATGCTCGGCAGTATGTTGCTAGTTTTGAACATGAGCACTATTGCTCCCCTGTAGTTAACATGCATCACACCAGGAGTGATTTACTCGGACGACCAGCCCTTTATTTTTTGTATCTATTCACCAGCAACCTTACTGTGATAAAAGTGCCCAGAAACTAAACGCTTTTAAAAACTGCATGATTTATGATCATTTGTATTAATAAAAATGATTCAGGCTCAACCGGGCACTGCCTGAATACCACTTTACTTATGCCGGAACGAATCTTAAACACATCGCACTGGAATTGCAATTTTTCAAATTACAGAAAAATGTGGGAAGGGACATTTTTGCTCTAGGACTCATTTTATTGGTCAAGAAGAGGTGAGCATCCACGAAATAATATTAACTCTCTCTGTATATTTTTCTTTACGGGTGCTCAGCTGCCGCATTGCCATTCAAATTTTAGACGTATCGCTTCCCAGCTACGTCGACTTTCAAATGTACACAATTCACACCGTCCAGGCCGAAGGCTCATCATCCCATTTACACGCCTCACTCTCGCGGTGAGTCGCTCAGGCTTTGGAAGTCAGCATACCCCCCGCTCTTTGTCTGCACTCTCTCTCTACAGTGGCCGTCGAGGATTAACACTGCATAACTCAACACAACACAACACAACACAACACAACACAATACAACACAACACAACACAACACAACACAACACAACACAACACAACACAGCACAACACAACACAACACAACACAACACAACACAACACAGCCCAGCACAGCACAACACAACACAACACAGCACAGCACAGCACAACACAACACAACACAGCACAGCACAGCACAACACGACACAACACAACACAGCACAGCATATCATGTCATAGCATAGCATAGCAAAGCATAGCATAGCATAACATATCATAACATAGCATGACATAGCATAGCATAACATAACATAACATAACATAACATAACATAACATAACATAACATAACATAACATAACATAACATAACATAACATAACATAACATAACATAACATAACATAACGTAACATTACATAACATAACATAACATAACATAACAGATAAACTTAACGCAGTGCAGTGCAACGCAACAAACAACACAACACAACACTACAATACAACACAACACAACACAATACAACACGACACAACAAACAACACAACACAACACAAAACAACTCAACACAACACAACATAACACAACACAACATAACACAACATAACATAACATAACATAACATAACATAACATAACATAACATAACATAACATAACATAACATAACATAACATAACATAACATAACATAACATAACATATCGTATACTTTATTCATCCAAAATATGGAAATTAAAGCTACATTTCACTGGCATTAGGTAAATGGCCACGTACAGCAGAAACTTTGCATTGCAAGACAAAAAATTACAAACAAGGGGTTATATAAAATGAACAAAAGTGTGATGGCACCGCCATACTTTCAGAGAATATGGCAGTTCTAGAATTGTTGGTGTTTGAAATGCGCATGACAGTTGCTGTAAGCGATCGATGGTATGTATCTCTCTGAGTGTGTTTTTGGAGGACGGCATCATTGACTGCGAGATAGGAGTCTGAAGGGGAATTCTGTGTGGAGAGGGCGATGTACGTTTCTCATCATGGTGCGTGTCTTCTTTCTCACTCGAGTTCGTGGGTCTGGCTGAAAGTTTCCACAGGTCGAGGATTAGAACAGCTCCACCACGTCTCCCTTCACGTTTTGTGAAAGGTTAACACTGAGGAAAATCGATACTTGACCGACTCCTACTTCAATTACCTCTCACATTGTTTCAGGATCAGTCGTCTTAAATAGCCTACAAGGGCCGAGAGACCTTGAAACTCCATTCACCATTCATCATTTTCTCTCCAGCGACCTTGAACATTGGGTGTCCGACTCGATGGAGCCTTGGCTAGA
>JAWQFJ010006728.1:0-5000 GCA_034096865.1 Theodoxus fluviatilis | reverse complement strand
GGTTGTTAACTCCGTATTGGCACAAAAACCGTCACATTAATATATTTACATGTAGATTAAAAGCACAGCTAATTGCACTCATATTGTTTCAATACAACACATGGTGGCATAGCATCATGATATCTTAGGAGCTGTCATTGTCGACAATGGTTCATCAGAGTATACGTTACATTGTGCTCTAACAGTCCTCTCCTACGCGGCACAAAGTAGTCAGGAGTAACCAGTTTGAAACATCTACGAATTCATTACTAAGAATTTACGGTGATCACCAATACTGTCCCTCGTCGCACAAACCTGAGTCTACTAGGGATGCTTCATGCAAAGACCTTCATTTTCCAAGACCGCAGATGACTGAAGTAGGTTTTATAACTTTCCCAGTGTTATTAGGCTGATCGGAATCTAAGTAAAAATAATAAATGAATATTGAAGTTTAGGGTGAATATTGCTCTCGCCAAAGATTATACAAAGGTGGAAGGAAAAAAGAGACGCATAGTCTAGCAATGCCACGCTCAAGTCTGTGAAAGGAACTCTAGTGACCGATTTCTTTGGAACCGCTCAGCTCCTCAGGCTCATCGTCACGGAAAACTCTGAGACTTGACTCGTGGATTTCAGACGGGAACCCAGAGATGAGAAGACACAGCCAAATATTCGAGTAGGTGGAAGGAATGGGCATAGTGCATGTTTTGTTTTCAGGTTTCTGCAGAAGGAAAGTATAAACTCGAACAATACATGATCTTTACAGTGGGGGGGGGGGGGGGGGGGGCATTGGGAGTCATTAGGGCTTTCTGTATCCATCCATTTGTTTGCAACGCTGCCGTGCCAGACCTCCACAAGGAGGCAACTGTAAAGTTAACAGTTGTTTTTCACGACTAATCATTTCGTTGCTTCATCCGCTCATTGATCCGCCATTTTCGTGCCTAACGTACACTTTGACCGTCTTCCATTTTGAAATCAACGAGTCAAGTCTCAGAGTTTTCCGTGACGATGAGCATGAGGAGCTGAGCGGTTCCAAAGAAACCGGTCACTATAGTTCCTTTCACAGATTTGAGCTTGGCATTGCTAGACTATGCGTCTCTTTTTTCCTTCCACCTTTGTATAATCTTTGGCGAGAGCAATATTCACCCTAAACTTCAATATTCATTTATTATTTTTACTTAGATTCAGATCAGCCTAATAACACTGGGAAAGTTATAAAACATACTTCAGTCACCTGTCGTCTTGGAAAATGAAGGTCTTTGCGTGAAGCATCCCTAGTAGACTCAGGTTTGTGCGACGAGGGACAGTATTGGTGATCACTGTAAATTCTTAGTAATGAATTCGTAGATGCTTCAAGCTGGTTACTCCTGACTACTTTGTGCCGCGTAGAAGAGGACTGTTAGAGCACAATGTAACGTATACTCTGGATGAACCATTGTCGACAACGACAGCTCCTAAGATAGCATGATGCTATGGCACCATGTGTTGTATTGAAACAATATGAGTGCAATTGGCTGTGCCCTTAATCTACATGTAAATAGATTAATGTGACGGTTTTTGTGCCAATACGGAATTAACAACCCATGAAGCGTAAACTAATGGTTATTTGCATGCGCATAAGGTGCATTAAAAACCAATTAATCTGAAAGCTAACATCGTAGTCGATGGATGTTTCCTAGGTGAATTAATGTAAATGTTAACTCTCAGCGTACGTTGCTTTTCATCTACGAAAGGGTCGCTGTTAAATCTAATGGGATGCAGTGCAGTCATATACACTTGTGATAGAAGCACTCTTCGCTCAATTGCACGGGTTTTGGTCATCATTGCACTCGTGAAGTGCATTATAGATCCTCATATGAAACGTTCCATCGTTTTCATCGAAAGCTTTCTCACCCCTTCTCCATCGGCTTTCTGTTGCTCAGTGTTGGATGCAGGCTTGCTTCGTGTGGCAGCAAAACGCTCACGTGCACGTCGCCTTCGAGTCGATACATTCTCATCTCATGCAGAACACAACGCGATCACTCCACGTGTATCACGTTCGTAGTCAATCCCACTCCATAACCTGCAAAGCAACGAAGCAGACAAAAAGCAGATAGTGAGGCAGACAAAAAGCAGATAGTGAAGCAGACAAAAAGCAGATAGTGAAGCAGAAAAAAGAAGATAGTGAAGCAGAAAAAAGCAGAAAGTGAAGCAGAAAAAAGCAGATAGTGAAGCAGATAAAAAGCAGATAGTGAAGCAGACAAAAAGCAGATAGTGAAGCAGACAAAAAGCAGATAGTGAGGCAGACTTCCGAAAAATGTGTGTGGTAACTTAACTGGTCATGCAATCTCTACACTATCATGTGCAATCCGTTTCACAATGCATGTACGTCGACTCGGTCATCAGCGGTCCATCACCGCTTTGACGACTCTCGATGTGTTTCAAGGGGCGGCGTCGGTTGTAATCGATGTAGATTTCTTTTTCTAATTTCAGCTGTCCTTTTCAAGCGATAAAAGTATGTGCAAGGTAGAGGACACATTTGTCCTTCCTCTCTCTCTCTCTCTCTCTCTCTCTCTCTCTCTCTCTCTCTCTCTCTCTCTCTCTCTGTCTCTCTCTCTCTCTGTGTGTCTCTCTATGTCTCTCTCTCTCTCTCTCTCTCTCTCTCTCTCTCTCTCTCTCTATATATATATATATATATATATATATATATATATATATATAACCAAATTATATGTATTCTGTACTGGCATCGATGAGATGTGCTATGGGCGTTTGTTACCCAGTAGGACTAAGTATTTTGAGCTATACTATAATTATGAAGAATGATTAAAATAAAAAATGCCCATGAGTGGCATTATGTCAGTCTTCGAACACATATTCATACTCTTAAGGCACATTGTTTCATTCTTTGCATTTATTTTTTTGCAGAAAGCTCACACTTCAAACAGCAGCGCCAAAAATCTACAATCATTTCCTCACCCTGTTTTTAGGAGTGAGTGGTTGTTTGCTTTTTTACGTTCTATAATCGATGCTAATTGTTTTGAAATCACTTCAACAACAAATAAGTCAAGATATTAGAAAGGTCACAGTTATTACTGCACAAATAACTCCCGTCGGTGAGTCGGTTAGTCAGTACACAATAAGTTTGTCTGTCAATCGGTCTGTCAGACTCTCACACGAGTACGTTCCCTGTTTCTGCACTTTCCATTCATTCAATCTCGCAGCGTCATATTCTGTCACTCGCCCTACTTTCAGAGCATGCGCTCAATGCCGTGGGATCTCTTCTGTTTACATTTTCCCTTACATCACAAGTCGCGTGCCCTTTTCAGCAGACACCCGACAACATGCACACTCTCAAAGTGGAGTTTCTCATTGATCGCCAGTCAATCAGTCAGTTAGCAGTTCGCCACTTTGAATGCACGGTCACAAAAGTAGACGGTCTTCAACCCCTCTCATCGCCCAATTCGCCTCCCCTTCCATTCTGCCAAGCCTGTTCCCAAACACTTGCCCATTCATCCTCTTTGGATGCTCCCAGTCTCCTCTTTATCGCCCTCCAAAGACTGCGGGTGTGTCCGATAAATTGCTACGTCTCCGAACGTGCTTTGCCAATGGTGGCCTTATCTAGCGGGGGCGGCCTGTGTTTAGAAGTCATTGTGGACGGTTATCGAAGGACTCTGGGCTCAGTGAAGCCACCGGTCCTTGTACCTGAGCCCGGGGTGATCGCCACGTGCGGGTCAGTGTTGACCAACACAATTGCCCGTGCAGGTGGGAATTCTGGTTGCAGAAGAATAGAGGAGCGGTGAAGACGGCCAAACCCTTTGAAGAACCCGCCAACCCAACATTGAGGCTCGAGGCCTCCTGGTGAATGCGGTGTCGCGACAGTGAGGACTGGGGTCTTCTAATACCCGGCGTTGTAGCAATCAAGGACCAAAGGCAGAGGTATCACGTCACCAGATTGTGTGGAGACTATGTCAAGAACGGCTGCCACCGTGGACCTATTCGGGGTGTGGAAGTTGTCCCGCTAGTCGCCTCCTTGGCACCTAGTATTTCCGTCCGTAAATACTCGTTCACTGCATTTTGGAAAGGCAAACTAGGAGCAGAGGCTGGTTTCGCAGAAGCAACCCTAAGGCATCACATGCAATCCCCTCACGTGACCAAAGACGCCTTTCCTTTCAGTAGTGTTTTAAAATATATTCAGACATGAACGCTCCCGGAGAGGACAGGTTCTATTAGGACACACGCGAACGCACACACACACAAACACGCACACACACACATACACACACACACGCACACACACACGCACACACACACACGTGCATACACACACACACACAAACACACACACGCGCGCGCACACACACGCACACGCGCACACGAGCACACACACATGCGTACACACACACGCACACACACACACACACGCAGGCGCTCACACGCACACGCACACACACACACGCACACACGCACGCACGCACACGCACGCACACACACACACACACACTTTTCTTGAAATCCTCCATAATACATATCAACCAATTCAATTATAAAGTTTCTACCAAACACAAGTTACTGTCTTTCAAACAAAAATTATTTTCCAAAAAATGTTTTACTTCTTTAGAGCACAGTATATTTCTCCAGTTGTGGGGCTGATCAACTGCAACACGAATACTTGTACTTAGAATGATTTTCCGCTGGGATGTATGCTCTTACGTGTGGACAGTCAAGAAAGACGGTTGAATTTCTACTGATAATTTACCTTCAGAAGTTACGCGCTCTAAACTAGGTGCGGCATTTTAGACAAATGACAGGTGTCACCAGTTATTCCGTATCTCCGTAGCGACTACATAAGCTTTTCCAGAACAATCGTGCTGAACATTGTCAGCTTACGTTTCAACTCAGTCTAAACTGACGTCAGATAGACGAATCTTCGTTGATCAGCTTTGATCCACGCGCACTCCAACGCAGTAGCCTTTGCGTTGAGTCTCTCTCTCTCTCTCTCTCTCTCTCTCTCTCTCTCTCTCTCTCTCTCTCTCTCTCTCTCT
>JAWQFJ010006727.1:22500-39055 GCA_034096865.1 Theodoxus fluviatilis | reverse complement strand
GTATCATCACCTCCATACTTGACACACTATATCCGTTCAAGATTTCCGAAATGGTAACCCTGTCCTGCCATTTGATTCTATGACTGCCTGTAATGATCTGTATGACGTAAGAGCGCGCTAGCTTTCGATAGTGTTTCTTGTACAATTCTGGGGTCTCCCAGCTGCAGTCTAGATATTACGGTAGGACCGCCTATATCTTACTCCTCTTTAACACCTCTGAGCTCAAGCGACCTAGATATTTGGTTGGCTTTGTTGAAATGATGGAACACGGAACAAAGGTGCAGGAAGGTTTTGGGGAGAAACCCATATGTAATCAATGCAGGGTAGTGGTGGCAGGCTGTGTTGTGGAGAAATTATAACGAGGGAGGTAGAGGGAGGTTCCAGAAGTTAAAAGGAATGTTGTAGGAAGGATTGTGAGGAAAAGGAAATGGTGCTGAGAGGGTTACGAGAGGAAATACGGCATATGGCGGGAGAGTGGTGCGGGAGTATTTACTCGTCTCATACACACACACACACACGCGCGCGCGCGCGCGCACGCACACGCACTCACACACACATACACACACACACTCATATTCTCTCTTTCTCTATCTCTCTCTCACGCACGCACACACACACACACACACACACACACACACACACATAAACACACACACAGACGCTTCATATTAAACAACAAACTCACAAACCCCGAACTTATCAGACGCTATTGCTATCAATGATAATCCTTTTCATGTACCTCACTCTAACTTTCATGTTCCCTATGTACTTCTTTGTGTAGTCTTTTCTGTGGCGTTTTCTTTATCGCCTTCCGTGTCCCCCTGCCCTGCCTCTCCACGGCGTAGCCTTCGATGACGTGTGCACCCTCATTATTCATCCTGTCCTCTTTTCACTTTGTGTTTGGTCTTCCTTTTCTGAGCATGTAGAGTGAAGATCATTGACATACTGATAATACGACAACCTTCCAGACGTTCTCTACACTATGACTATCAACTCTCTCTCTCTCTCTCTCTCTTTCTGTCTCTCTCTTTCTGTCTCTCTCTCTCTGTTTCTCTCTGATTCTTTCTCTCACTCTCTCTTCTCTCTCTTTGTCTCTCTCTCTCTATCTCTCTCTGTCTCTCTCTATCTCTCTTTCTGTCTCTCTCTTTCTCTCTCTCTCTCTTTCTCTCTCTCTCTCTCTCTCTCTCTCTCTCTCTCTCTCCCTCCCCCATCTCTCTCAACTGTAAAAATAATAACACACAAAGATTAGCATATCTACCTAGTTTATCACCCTTTTCGCTTAAAGTGGAATAATTCAAATCCCTCCCTAGTCGTTAAGAGCAAGTCTATTCATAGCCTCTATCACAAACCATTTCGGCTAAAAGCTCACTCATTTCTTTTGTAAATGCTGCAGACGCTTCAATCGAGGGCGAAATGTCCTTTATAAAACAATTTGGCCGTCGGGTCTCTGTAATTCGCGAGGGCGTTTATTTCTACAGCGCTAAATTCATTGACTTCCCGCTGCGAGTTATGAACACAACTCTCAGTGTTGCCGACTGACAAGCAACTGGCGCTGCAAGGGGGGTGGGGTATGGTGGGTGGGAGATGGGAGATGGGATGAGATAGAAGACACTGTGGGAAATTTTGGAGGTGGGGGTGAGGGGGGAGCGAAGGGAGGGAGGTGGGGGAGGGTAAACAAGGCCGACTTTGACTGAATAGCGTGAAAGTGATTGTCTTGAAAAACAACTATGTTAAAGGGATACCTGCGCGTTGGTGACATTGCTCATAAGTTAAAATCTAGTCTCCGGATCGTTCAGTGTAAGCAAAGATCAAGGTTAATTATGCATACCAGAAGGAACTGAAGCCACATACACGAAAAGGCGATAGAGGAAGCAAGCTTTTTGCGAAGTCGAGTTTGACTAGATGTAGCGAACAATGACCTAGATTCAAACACGACACAATGCAATGACGAGGGAATGAAATATCTCCCATCAACTACAGAAGCGCATGCAGGCTCTCCGAGTACCTTACAATTATTTCTCAGATATGGCGTGCAGAGTTCCTTCAGAACTTGTCTTCAAATGCTCAAAGGTACTCATTTTTCAACAGTCTGCAATTTAAATTTGCATTTTGAAGGGAAATGATTATGACAGACGTCCATCAATCCCGGAGGACTATGGGTATGAGTCGCTGGGGGCCAGTCCCGTCACGTAGACGTCCACTGTTGTGACTGTGGAGACCAATGCGGGACTGGTAATCTAAGATATTGGGTCTCCATATGAAAGTTCAAGCAGATGTATTAGCCCTATGCTTGGCCTTCCTCTGGAGACGCCTGCCATCTGGCGATTGCGAGGCAATGAATCTGACTGATAAATGTGGAAATGTATAATCCCTCAGTACCCTTAAAGAGCGTATCTGTCTGTTAGCCCGCCCACTCGCATACGTCCGTCCATGTCCGTCTGATCTGACCACACATCCGCCAGTCTGTCTCTGCCTGCCTGCCTGCCTGCCCGCCCGCCCGCCCGCCCGCCCGCCCGTCTGTCTGTGTGTCTGTCCGTCCGTCCGTCAGTCCATTTATTTGTTAACTTTTGATTATCTTTTCTCTTTCCCCTTTTCCTTCTCTCTCCTTTTCCCCTTTATCTCTCCTCCCCCTTCTCTCTCTCTCTCTCTCTCTCTGTCCGCCTGTTTGCCTGCCTGCTTGCCTGCCTGTGTGTGTGTGCGTGCGTTTGTGCGTGCGCGCGCGTGCGTGTCAATGTCTGTGTCTACGTGTGCCTGTCTGTCTGCCTCTCTCTCTCTCTCTCTCTCTCTCTCTCTAAGTGTGTGTGTGTGTGTGTGTGTGTGTGTGTGTGTGTGTGTGTGTGTGTGTGTGTGTGTGTGTGTGTGTGTGTGTGTGTGTGTGCGTGCGTGCTGATGTTAAACCTAGATTTGACCTGTTGAGAGAAATATAAACCCTTGACTTCGTCGACTACAAGAAGCGGGGAAAGGAGGCAAACCTAAATGCCGATATAAGTTCCTGTTTGACCGACCTGGGCGTACGATTTCTACTGCCTGACACACGAATCTATTGATCGAAACAACATGTCGTCTGGTTGCATTGCCCTGGTTGCTGAATGTGGTTAGGGAATACACAAATCCTCTTTTTCTTCGGGGAAAGGTCCTACCATAAAAAAGCATCAGATTCGATGCAGACAGTTTATGCGTTGATACACTCAGCACTGATAGAATCCAAACGATGCTGCCAGGTTCAAGGAGAGAGATTCCACGCTTGTACGACCTTGCGTGCGGAAGGTAGCGTCACCGAGCAACGTTTAAGCAACGTCTCAGCGTCGCTTGTCAAATACCGTAGCACTTTACAAGCAAGACAAAAGTGATGAGAGAGTAACATAAGACAGGAATCGTTAGATGTCCTCCTCATCAGCTGGAACCGCTGGCTGATGAGCTTTCGATCCCTGCTCCAGCAGCTCAGCCAGGGGTGGCCTCAAGCAGCCATAGAGGTTACCGGAGGACATCGTGACAGGGTCAGATCATTCAGGTCCAACCGTGCATTCGAATCACCCAGGAAGATACAGCCCAACCCGCGCGTAACTACAACGTGGTGACCAAACGCCCTATCCATTTCGAAGAACATTACTACACATGATTATCTACCACTAAACAAAAATCAACACTTATCACTCACTCAAAAATTCTTCTGGCTTATGAAGCATTGAAACCTGCCAATAGCTTACCCCTGACCTATTGTCAGTGTAGTCCTTGTCTTGTTTTTCTGTTCGCCTGATCCTTGTTTTATTCTTATCTGCCTCTGTTCAGCCTGTTTTCAGCCCGTTTTCAAAATGGCAGTTTGCTGTCATTGTGTCATCCGCCATGGACTACTTTGCCTTTAGTTCCCTCTGGCCGTTGTGGTTCTGTTTTATTTTCTCTCTCTCTGTCTCTCTCTCTTTCTCTCTCTCTGTCTCTCTCTCTGTCTGTCTGTCTGTCTGTCTGTCTGTCTGTCTGTCTGTCTGTCTCTCTCTCTCCCTCTCTCCCTCCCTCCCTCCCTCCCTCTCTCTCTCTCTCTCTCTCTCTCTCTCTCTCTCTCTATCTCTCTCCCCTCTACTACTACTACTACAGAGATTTGCATATGCAAATATGGCAGTTCTCTCCACATCACCTGGTCCTAGTCCGTCTCCCTTGTTGGACATTTTTGCCTGCTGCATTCACATGCTTCTCATGCTCCCCTCCGTACCCCCATGCTCCCTTCCCTCCTCTTGTTTGTACCCCCGTTTGAGGAGTAAGTTTTGGATACATTTCCTGCATGAGTGCACCCATTGATCTTCTCTGCCTTGTTTTCGTTGGCATGAGCGCTCTTGCGTTCCGAATTCCCATTCACGTCTCATACCGAAAACGGTGAGCATGGTTTGCTCTGTGTACCCTTGTTGGCTGTTGCTCCTGTCTGTGGTCAGTGTGTTCTTTGAGGTTTTTGTGTATTCCTGTTTGACGTGATTATGTCTCACAATTCCTTCTGAGACGATTCTCGAAGGTTTTGCACATCGTTGGTTGTGCACCTCTGTTTACGTGCATAGATGTGATTTTCGTAGTGTGCACTTGTGTTCGAAGTATAGTGATATGAATACCGTTTGATTCCTACAAAATAGGACATAAGAAGTCGATACGATCTTGTTGTGTGTTGTAACGTTAGAAGTTATAAAAAGCATGCCATTCTCGGAGATGAGAACATTTCTGTTGAATAGATGACCTGACTACTCTCATGTTTGTATCCAGACAAAACACTTTTTGACACGAGTGTGACTAATGTTTTTTCTTTTGCATGAAGTCACACAATTTATGCCTACTCCCATCAAACGTGTGGAGTCGTATGTGTAATGAATCCTTCAGAAATATCATTTTTGCCAACAAACTTCACAAACACCAGGAAATAATTCAATGCAATACAAAACTGATTTATCTCGTGCACGACCTTTTTGCACGTGAAGGTCCTTGTGTGAACAGCACAAGTTTGTAATATTGTGCCATCTCTACCATTCCATACAGACACAAGAACATTGTGCAGAAGTGGTTGTGCATGAGGAGAAAGGCTCAAGTCAAAAAAATGACAACACAAGATATTTCAACCAGAATATCATTAATTCATTTAAGTCAAAAGATTTGTTGACGGGGGCTCTACCTCTGAAGACAGTCTGTTGTCTCGTTCCGTGGGGCGTTTCTTGCCACTCTCCATTCGTGCTTAGTCCAGAGAAAACAGCATGTTCAAAGAAGAAGTTTTTTTTAATACAGAAAAGTCCAGGAAAGCTATTTCGTAACACAGTGCGCTGATGATGTTTCTCAGTCTTAGCTCAAAAACTGCTTTGCAAACTTTAGCCTTGTTTTTCATGCAGTTACACATTACTGAACTGGGTAAGAGACGTAAACTACAGTCGCTCTCTCCGCCACTCTGTCTGTCCCTTCGTCAGACCGCCTGGGTGTCCGTCTGCGTGTCTGTTTCATCGTCTGTTCGTTCGTACTCCGTTCGTTCGTTGATCTGTCTATTCACAGTGTCCCTGCATCACTGTCCGTCCGCCCGCCACTTTGTCACGGTCCGTTCGTCGGTCCATACCTCCCCCGCTCCTTCCGTCTGTCTGAACGTTTTCCAGCTCATAACCGTCCGTCCATCCGTCTACATCTGTCCCTCTCCTTCCGTACGTCTCTCCCTCCCTCCCCCCCTCTCTCTCTCTCTCTCTCTCTCTCTCTCTCTCTCTCTCTCTCTCTCTCTCTCTCGCTCTCTCTCTCTCTCGCTCTCTCTCTCCCTCCCTCCCTCCCCCCCTCTCTCTCTCTCTCTCTCTCTCTCTCTCTCCTCCCTCCTTCTCTCCCTCCCCTCCCTCCTTCTCTCTCTCTCTCTCTCTCTCTCTCTCTCTCTCTCACGTGGTCGAGTCCAGACGCAGTAAAGAGCCCAGAGTCGGCGCTGCCTCCGTCAGTTTCAATCCCCTGAATTCACGTAGAGACCGACTCTCTAGTGAATCGCTAATTCTGGGAAAGTACTGATTCTAGCGAACCACTGATTGTAGTGAAGCACTGATTTCACTGAATCACTTATTTTAATGAAGCACTGATTCCAGTGGAGCACCAATTATAGTCAAGCACTGATTCTAGTCAAGCACTGATTCTAGTCAAGCACTGATCTAGTCAAGCACTGATCTAGTCAAGCACTGATTCTAGTCAAGCACTGATTCTAGTCAAGCACTGAATCGAGTCAAGCATTGACGCTAGTCAAGCACTGATTCTAGTGAAGCACTGATTCTAGTGAGGCATTGATTCTAGTCAAGCACTGATTCTTGCAAAGCATTGATTCCAGTGAAGCAGTGATTCTAGTAGAGCGTTGATACGTGTAAAGCACTGATTCTAGTGAAAAGCTGATTCTAGCACAGTTCACAGTTCACAGTAATTTATTTCGCCAAGTGACATCATTTAAAAAACGAGCACGAGGAAAACTAAGTGATGAAGGCTAAAAGAAACAAAACAAAAAGCCAAACGCACGCATCGCTTACACACCCTAACGCGCCGTTTATACTAAAAACATATGGACATTACCCCATGTACCTCACTCACGCAGCTGCACACAGACAAGAGATAAGACTGCACCTGGAACCAAAGGGTTAACTGGTAAATGGGGCACTCACTATACAATGAACAGTTAAAGTTACTGTTTAAGAACTGTTGACAAAAGAGGTACAAACTAAGAATAATACACCCACCCCCTTTTAAGTGACTGACGAATACATAAAGACAATAAATAATACACATGGACAGAGACACGACCACTAAGACGTACCCCCCCCATCCCGCCCCCCGTCCCCACATAAAAAGTATACAATAGAACAATACAAAAACAGCCCTGCACAAGTGAAAGCTACAAAAAGAGCAACCCCCCCCCCCCCTCCACTACACTCAGTAGCAGTCCATATGTCCCAGCGGAAGCGCAAAAGAGAATATTGGATATTTTCATATGCACGCCATGAATCAATAACACGCACACATGCGAATCCTGCACAGGCACGCACGCGCACAGCTACAGCGCAAAACGCATATTGCACAGCACTGCGTATTATGTGTTGCGACTTGTTCTTGAACTTACAAGAAATCCGACATTTTCGTTATCATTCCATTTTGACGAAGTCGATTTTAAATGCCAAATGTCAAGTGATAAGATACTTTCTTCCATGAAAGTTGTTTTCCTACCGAGTGACACGACATATTGTTCAATGTTTTCTCTTTTAAAATGAGTCAATTTTTTCTTTCTGTCGACTCTTGTTTCTTCAAAACTATCTATTTACAGCTCGTATACCTATCCACAAAGGCAAGAACAAATGTGGCATCAAAAGTTATTTGTAATGAAGTGAATATTTCATCGTTATTCAATGGCCAGTTTTATGTTTTGTTCGTATTATTTCGTGTGGACCGAATCAGTCCTGCACATGTTTCGAATCTTTCATGGCATCGTAGTTCCTCATACAGAGGATGGAACTTTGCCATGAAGAGAGACAGTTTTGGACATCAGGCGGGAGCAACCCTGCCTCTCCCGATGGGAGTGAATCTGTCGAAGTGAAAAAAACACGCAACACTTGATGAGAGCTCCAGACTCGTGTTCTTGCCTCTGTGAATAGGACTCATAGCACATCCCTGTAGCCAAATATAAATGCCCAATGATTGGTATGTTATCTTCTTACTGAATGTCGAAATGCCCTGCAAAAACTATATGATACAGAATTACCCGCAGGTAAAGAAACAAACATTCCATGTTCATCATATCGAAATAACATATGTACGAAAGTAAGAAAAGATATTGCTTCATGTGCTCGTATCTAATGATCTTTTTCCTCCTTGATTGACAGAACGGCCAGGGAGTCCCGCTGAACCGACCCAAGAAAAACAGCTCTCCAACTTCTCAAGTGTAGCTGGCCACTGCTCCAGAACTCTCGGCTTGAAATTTGGACGTTCTTCCACTCGAGCTACTTGGAATCCCAAACCTCTCGGACGTCACCACGGATTCATTTCAATACAAGCACTACTTCATCCATGCAGATGCAGAAATGAGAAGCTTTCTTCCCATCCCGTCTCATCTTCTCCACTTCTTCAAAGCCAGCCTGCAAGCTGCGAAGACATCACCTGCTGTCAAAACACTCCAGCAGAGCCGTCAAACTAGTTGCATTGAACTCTGCTCAGATCAGCTTCCAGCTGAGAGAATAGGAACGAAGACTTTGGGCTTGGTGGTTCTGCATTGCCTCGGATACATTAACTGATATGAGGGAACACCTGGTTCATCACTGGATATGGGCCAGGGTCTCCTTTGCTGAGAAGTGTGGAGGATCACAAGTAGTGAGCTCATCTCATGAAGATCCTGGCGGGAACGTCTGGTGAATTGCGTGGTGATAATCCCATAGTGAAACAGAACTTTTCACAGGCAAGTTTTTGTGGGCGGCATCCTCGGCAATGGAGACCATGCAATGATTGAGAAGGTCTCTAGGCTTCCTAAGGTCCTAAACAACCAGGTGCATTGACACCATTGCTAGGGTTGGCGTCAACAGCAATGGCCTCATGGTCAGTAAGGAAAAGACGGTACTTGGGACTTCTTTGCCATACATGGCGTGATAAGCTGTAGCGCTCGTCGACGGCATCTTAAGCACAGGAGGCTTTGCAACCATTGAGGTCTTAGAGCTTTTCTAAGTCATTAATCATCATGTGCATTGACATCATTGCTGAGGTTGACGTCCACAGCGATGACGTCGTGGCCATTGAACAAATGAAGGTTCTGGAACTGCTACGCCACACAAAGCGTGATTGCTTGCAGTGTTCGTTGACGGCACCCACTAGCAATGGTGACTTTGCAATCGCTGATGTCTGGGCTATCCAAGCTCTTGAACTATCGGGTGTATTGACACCATTGCCACGGTTGACGTCAACAGCGATGACCCCATGGCTCGTGAGGACAGAAAGACTCTTTGGACTCCTGTACCGCACGTGGTGTGATAAATGGCCTTCGTGCTAAGAAAAGAAATCGTCAATACTGATGACTGTGAAGGTTTGGAAGGGCTCTAGGTTTAGAGCGATAAGTTTTTTCCCTGCATATGTTTGCCCCAGGGACTTAATTCCCGTGTTTACTTATATCAGATGGTTATGAATAGCCATTGAAACAACTTTTACATCTCATAAAGCGAGCACACCTCAGATTGTATTTCATCCAGTTTGTAGTCCGATACTCATATAAAAAGAGCACTCGTTTATAAGTTCAAATCAAGAAATTTCGAAACATACATTTTCCTACACTGTCACCAGCTGTTGAAAACACAGTGTCGTTTTACGATTAAATGTCACGAAGTCGTCTCGTAATTACATTCAGAAATGAGTGTTACTGCTGTTGTCTTTTTGTTTGCCACCAACTGAAAGTCAAGCAAGCAAATTTATAAGGCAGTTGATTCTGCTATCATGATTATACAAACGTACAGCAGTCACTGGCGACAGCGCGCCAATCATTCAGCTACAAACTCAACACTGGGAAAGCAAAGGATTGAAATCTAAAACTAGGTCTGTCCCTTGCCTAAAAAGATGGACACAGATGTCAGTGATAACATGCAGCGAAAGTTCGTGTCACAACAAAGAAATGATATTAATCATTATGATTATTCTTGTTTTCTGTCACAATAGACCACAGACGACCTTTTGTATGTCCTTCACAGGAAATGTTGACGAAATCATACAAAGCACACAGCATTCAACAAATAAAAAGGTAACAAGTTGAGTGCGATGTGGTGAATTCCTTTGCTCATTCCCCCAAATGATTACCGCTTACTTTCCCATTACCCCTTCCCCCGCTCCCATTAACTTCCTTCATTCTTCCCCACCCTCACCCCCCACCCCCCACCCCCACCCCCACTCCTACACCAGCTCCAATCCCCTGCCTCATCCACTAGTTATCGTTTCTTGGGGAGCAACATACAGTTCAGGACTCTGATTGATGGCGTGGCGAAATAGTTTTTGAATCTATTTGTCTGATAATTCAGTGACAAGTAGTGCATTCCTGATCTTATTATTACATAACTGTGGTTGAGGGGATGCGTCTCATCTTTCAAGACAGGACATGCTTTGGCCAGAGTTCTCTCCAAGGCTAGGTCACACAGTATCTGCTGCTGGATTCCAACAATCTTGCTCCAAATTTGGCGAATGCTACTCTTCTTTCATATACCATAAGAGTCTTGATAGAATATGATGATCCATATGCTTTGAAAAGATGAACGAATTATCAATGAACGAACAAACGAATAAACGAACGAACAAACGAACGAACGAATAAATGAATGAATGAATGAATGAATGAATGATTGAATGGAATGTTACGATCTATCAGCTTTTGTAGGCTACGTCAGGCCGTTGACTAGACAAATAATAACTGCTTTGTTAGAAGAAAGATAAGTCAAGACACAATGTCCTTCTTTATTTGCTCCTCATGAATCGAGTAGAGAGACGCAAAGTGCTATTCTTATGCCCATTTCATAGGAGAATCCATTAAAAAGATACTCACCCCTTTCTGGAGCGAAACGACATCGATGACGGTGAGGGCGAGAGTCAATGGACAAAAGTCTACGGGGCAAAGGCGTCTGCCCTTTGAACTTTCCTACGTCATGCCCCACATAATGTTTGATAATCATTGCTGAGAGATGACGTAAATACTGTCAATTCGTAGCCACTCAGAGAGACTTCTGGGTTATCTTTAATTATCACGTGCTGTGTTGCTATTGTTGTTGAAGAGGTTGTCAATGTTGATGATCATGTATTCATGGACATAGTTCCGGGCTATGGTACGTAGTGCGTAATATAGAGAGCAGTTGTGACCCCTCGCCACAAAATGAGCTTTTGCAGATTTGAGTTGTTTATTTAATCTAAAAGAAGAGACACCAACTTTTTCAATGTGCAAATATTTTCAAAATAGGATGAAAAATGGGTAAGATATGCTTGACTAAACACTGTAGTACCCAACTGTCATTTAGAAATATACGTCTTCAAAGAATGGAAAACTATTTTACTTCCTTTACTAGGCGTGTGTTGAAATAGTGTAATTATGCATGAATAAACATAGATTTCTGTAAAAGCAACTAAACGTATCATTCAGAAATAGACGGAGAGGTGAAATTCATACAAGAATATTAAAATCGATGGTTTGATCCCACCCATGTTCTGTGCCGATATCTCCTATCAACAGGAGGGGCCGAGAGACTCATTTTGTCGCGAGGAGTCACAATTGTTGTCACTGACGAATAATGTTACTCGTGCATTACGTGGGATCGAGCTGTTTCTCTGATATTGTCCTCTACTAGAAGGGTCAATGTGTCAAGAGTCAATGTGTCAAAAGTCAATGTGTCAAAAGTCAATGGGTCAAGAGTCAATGTGTCAAAAGTCAATGTGTCAAAAGTCAATGTGTCAAAAGTCAATGTGTCAAGATTCAATGTGTCAAACAGAAAAGAGACCTTGTGACCGAGCCAACTTTTGGTGAAGGTGTCATAAAGTTTTCCCCCCAAAAAGACAACCATATGTTTCTGACCTTTTTTTCTTAAAAGCTTTGTCCGAGAGGGACGGAAATAAAAATTCTGCAAACATCAATCTTATTTCTACATTCACGTCTCCATCTAGAAGTTGTACTTTGTCGTGGAGCCTGCACTCGGAAGAAAGGGGAGGAATTTCACGAGCTTCACGACTTCGTTGTTTGGCTTCGACTCATCATATATTGAACGATTTTCCGTCCTTCTCAGCCTGAAATGGACATGTCTCTCACCGAGCGGATTCAAATACGTGTACAAGGACAATCTAGATTCGGGTTACAGTTCGCATTTCTATGTAAATCGCCAAGTAAGAAACTCCAGGACTTGCAAGGGTGGAAGCTGTAGCCTGAAAGGAAAAGACTTCTAAGCAAATGCATCGAGTGTGACGTCATGTTGTTACAACGCCATGATAGCACTTGTGTTCCATGAACAGCGCTCGCTTCTCCAAGCCAGTTTCAGCAAGCGGTAAGCGTGGACTTCGCTAATTCGGTTATGTACATGGCTCGCAGAATGGCTGATTTCCCTAGAACTTTCTGTAGGCAGAACTCTCAACCAGCACAATATGACCAGTGGCCATTCCCCCCACCCCATCCCCCACCCCCACCCACGCCATCAAGTAAGGTATAAAGACGTTTGCAAGTGGGACCTGAAGGCGCTTGACATGCGTTCCATAATTTTGGGAGGGCGTTGCCAAGGACAATTCCGTGTGGTGAAAGAATCAAAAGAGTAGTTTGATTGAGGGAGAAGATAGTTTAAATCAGGCTGGTAATAAGGAGACATGCCCGACGGAAGGGCATGAGACAGCACCAGCACCTTCAGACGCAACCGCCGTGACAAGGACTGCCATTCCCGGATTGGGTTGCAAAACCACAGCCAGTCTGCAGCCCTGGAGCATCACCAGGGACCAGATCTATAGACGGACAAGACAGCTAGGCTGGAAAGTTATCAGTCAGCAAGTTGTGTGAGAGGTTCTGCGCAGGGGTTTGAGAGCGCTATGGACTCGTAACACATGCCTATCGATTAGCATTGTGCCCTCAGAAAATACCTAACCAATACAGTACAAGTCTGGACTTGGTATGTTGCAGCAAAAGCATTTTGCACTGTCAGAACATCAGTCCACACGTTTGCAACTTCTCGTGTTTTATCAAATCATTCATTCGATCATAAGTCCCAGTTCATACAATTTGACTACTCTGGTCTCAAAAATCTTTAAACTGAACAACGTTGAGACCAAGATAGCTATTTTATCTCTACTTCGCTCTAATGTTGTATGTTCTACGCCCTCATCTTTTAGTCGACTAGTTCGTTGCTTATCAAAAACCTGATTGATTAAAAAACACACACAAAGAAACAAAAAGTTGTCGCGTGGGCTGTGAGGTCTCGGAAGGATTCCAACCCGATCCTTGTGTTCCCCCTGGTAGAGTTCATAGATTCAGAACACGCCTCCACTGGTTTCACATGTAACCTTGTCACTGGCATTGGGGATAAAATGCGAGAAGAGCACCTCGCCCAATAATGCAACTCAAAGATCAGTCAGACACTGAGGCGTGAAACATTTACCCATGTGACATTTGCCTCGTTGCCTCAGAGCGAAGCACGCGTGAGTTCTAGGTTCACATATGTTTGCAATGACAATGGTTGCAATCCTACTGTAGCATATCTGCCAAGCTGAGATCACAGATCCTGAATCAGTTCCACTCAAACTGTTCCATAGCGAAGCTGAAAAACCAGAGGCAGTCGTGGGTCGCTGACGTGACCCCTACAGGTTTCCTTCCCAATAACTCTTCCATATTCACAGGATTCAATCAGTTGTAAGTGAGCTTGTCTTCTATATCATTGTCATGTTTCAATGGAGAATGAGTGAAAACGCGAGAATACTTCCCTTTAAGACGACAGATTATGTCAGCCAAGACATTGCGCACCGCTCTTAGCACTTGGGTCATGCATTACAAAACATAATACTGATATACCCCAATGGTGGCTAAGACGCTGTAAAATAATGCGGAAGCTGCTTCTCTTTGGATTTATAAGAAACACGTGCTGCTCCCATTAGCCTGATGTCTTCTGCAGTTTTATTTCAAGATTCTTCCCGGTGGCACGTGAGTGCTGCTTGGGGCCGGCTGTACGAGTGTTACTGGAGCAGGCCCCGGAAACGTAAAGAGCACAGCATTCCAGGTGAAGAGGGAGGTATCTATGCAGCACAGGCTGTGAGCAATTCTTGGCCACGTGTGATGCCCACGTGGTCACCCAAGAGGCGACTGCTTTAAACAAGTGCGGCAGGAGACAGAAGCTGCAAAGGGGCGTCTCCCTTTCCCTCTTTGAGGGGTTCCTGTACGAGTGGACAGAGTGCAAGCACCACAGGAGGAAGACCCAGCTACAGGAGGATGCACCAGCTTTGGCCTTCAGATGCAGTTGATGTGGCATGAATTGCCGTTCTCGCACGACAAACTAGATCCTACGAATTCTCATGGACCATTTCCGAAAGATGTGCATTTATTTATAGAAGAAATACGAGAGGATACGAACTCGTAATGAACCGGTTTTGCGCCATGCCAGCGACTGATTTGTGCGTGTTTAATCCCGAGTATATTATTGTTCCTCTCGGATCCTACGCGTTTTCCTGAACTACAAGCTCAGAGTTGTGAATGATGAGTCGAAATGCGAAACGTTGGTGACAACTCCCACTGAACCGGTTATGCATAGGACATGTGATTTTCTTTTTCTTTTTATGTTTTACTTTGTCAGTTTGAAACAACGAGCCGCCATGAAAGGGCATGGTGTGACATGTCATTTCATTTCTGATCATGCCTGCTATGAAGTGACACGTCAGGTTATGACTTTTCGAGGCTTAAAGTGAGCTGTTATTATCTCAAACTGAGACATTTACTCTGCAAATAAAATCAATGCGCTTGTTACTGTGTGTTTGTGTTGATCTGTTGAGATGTTTCTCCATCTAACATCCTCTGGAAACAAGATTCTTACTTTGCAGTGAAACCAGTGCTGGGGCATTCATTGATATTACAAGACAAATGCGGAGGACAGTGGCCTCGTGTTTCATTTACTTGTCGAAATCACCACATGACTATTATGAAAAATATTGAAACAGAACAACCTCAAACTAAAACAACGACGACCACGACCACGACGACCACGACCACGACGACGACAACAACAACAACAACGACATCAAAATCGATCTGCAAGTTAACGCATATACTGGAAAGGATTTTGACAGACAGCAAACACCTGGTATTGACTTTCTCTGGCAAGTTCCTGTGCATGCATTTCACTGCTACGGTTTGTTACTGCACTGGTTGACGTCATTCATATAAAATGATATATCCTTTGCTTTGAATGAAAACATTCTTTTCATCTTGAGGTTAATCATATATGAAACTGTACATTTTCAGAATGCACCCTACTTTATCAAGTATTTAAACCATCTATGCAGAAGAAAAGATGGTTAAGAGAATAAGTCGTGAAATATCGCCATACACATGTAGCTGACAGACAATAAATAAAGGAATGAACGAACGAATGAATGAATGAATGATAACGAAAGAACTATAATGAATGAACAAACGAAGGATAGGATGAATAAAAGAATAAACGTGTATGTGCATGCTTGTGTGTTTGTGTGAGTTTGTGTGTGCATGTGAGTGTATATGTGTGCATGCTTGTGCGTGTGTGTGTGTGTATGTGTGTGTGTGTGTGTGTGTGTGTGTGTGTTCGCGCGCATGAGGTGAGACAGCAGTTTCTTGTGTCATTGATTGCACCTGCAAAGCCAACCGAGCTGTGTGAAACTCCATGCATGTCAATTGTGTACAACTACAGAGAAGTACAGACCGCGTCACAATGAATGCAGGCACAGACACACTGGGGATGTGGTACCGCTTTTTTCCCACATGATGTCAAGAAGCTGTGGGTTGGGGGTCAGAGCATACTTTGAACCCGAGTCAGTCAGTATTGACTCTGGCACAGTTCGCAATGAATGCGAAATAGACTTGACCCTTCGTATTATAGCATTGCGCCAAAATAGTTCGTTCTGATACTTTTTTCTCTCCATTTGTAACAAAAATTATTCAGAAGTCAAAACTTGTTTCCATTTCAACACAAACATTTTATTCAATCGAATAAACGCTTACTTATTGCCTCAACAAGAGTAAGTTAAGAGTTTTGTGCGAAATAGTCTTAGAACTACCTTAACGGAGTATGCCCAGGAGCAAATCGACTATCCCACAAGCCTCTCGTGTAACCTCCATTTGCATATTTCGGACGACAACCTTCCATCAGGTGATGTCAACTGGACTAGAGACACTTTCGCCGGTAGGCAGTCTCTAGTGAACTAGAATGGGGTCAGAGTAGACCCACTGCGCCTCCCTTCGCGGTCAGTAAAAGGCGAATAACCAGGTATATCCAGACTTGACTGTTCTCACTCTCACCGGCTCCACTGACTTTTGTAATAGCCCACAAAGACTGATGGGTCGTAAAACTTCCTTCCTTCTCTCCCTCCCTCGCTCGCTCCCTGCCTCCCACCCTCCCTCGCTCCCTCCCTCCCTCCTTCCTTCATCCATTCCTCCTGTATTCATTCATAGAGAGCAACGGACGAGTGTTGAAACAGAGTCGGCGAATGAAGTCTGACAGAACATAGTCCACAACTTCACTGCATACATGAACATACAGCTAGATACAATTCAAGAGCAGCTTCACTGAAAGAGGAAACTTCCAACTCTGCCATTCTACTTCTTGCATAGAGCCTTGTCGGCTTTGTAAGTAGAATGAACTAATGCGAATTGTTTTGCACCGTGCATTTTCCTATACGAAAAAGAAGAGAAACCTGAAACTATTTGTTAAACTGGAGCGAGCTTCTGCCTTGGTTTTCATTTTTGTCAGTTAATCAATAACAAGTGATATTAGTGCTTACGGACGGAGATGCCAGAGAGACACACTTCAAGAAAGACACATGACGGGAAATTCTAATTAGTTGATGCCTCAGATGACGGGTTGGAGTA
>JAWQFJ010006727.1:2500-12500 GCA_034096865.1 Theodoxus fluviatilis | reverse complement strand
GACCAAATTGCAACATCAGTGCAGCGACTGCACAAGTGTGTCACTGACATCAGGGAGTGGATGTCATCGAATCTGCTGAAGCTGAATGATGACAAGACAGAGTTCCTCATTTTGGGAACCCGGCAACAGCTTCAGAAAATGGATCAGGTCAGTCTGCGGATAGGTGACAGCATCGTCACTCCAACAAAATTAGCCCGCAATCTCGGAGTCGTGTTTAACTCCGAGATGGACTTCTCCTGCCATATTACACGTGTGTGCCAGACATGCAATTTCCATCTGCTAAACATCAGCAAGATTAGGAAATACCTGACGCAGCCTGTCATCAAGACTCTTGTCACCAGTCTGGTCCTATCCAGGCTTGACTACGGGAATGCTGTATTGTACGGCATTCCATCAAAACACCTGGATCGACTCCAGGTCATCCAGAACAGAGCAGCGCGCCTCATCCTTGGAGGCAGGAAGGACTGTCGAATGACACCACTGCTCCACAAACTTCACTGGCTTCCTGTTAGGCAGCGTATAGCCTTCAAGATCCTCACTAAAACCTTCGAGTGCTGCCAGACCATTCCTACCGCCCCATTGTACCTGCAGCAGCTGCTCTCCCGACACTGCCCCCCTAGAAATCTGAGGTCTGGTGCTTCTCATCTCCTCAGGGTGCCACCGACAAGGTCTTCGTCGGGGGATCGAGCTTTCCGCTCTGCTGCACCAGTCCTATGGAATCAACTGCCAGAGGCGTTGCGTCAGGAGCCAAAGCAGAAGAATTTCAGAGGAAGCCTCAAGACGAGCCTTTTCCGCCAAGCGCGTCTTGCTGACTAGGGGATCCTAGTCGACCCCTACTAGAGACATCCTCGAACTATGGAAAATTCGTGACATTTTTTGAGTGTGTGCATGCGCCACTGAGCAGCCTTTGGGCTGGAAGTGCGCGCAATATAAATACATTATACATACATACATACATACATACATACATACATACATACATACATAGACTGCAACGCCCTGTGGGTTAGGGGAACAAACATTCCAGCGCAGATCTTTGGCTGAAAAATCACCAGAATGCAATGCTTTCTTTCTTGATGATGAGGTATAGACATGCCTATCCGAGGTGACGCTGCAACAGATTATCCACTTGCTGCATTTTTGTTTGTAATGACTGTTCTACATTGTCTTGAAAGAAGCAGGAGGGCCTTCCTAGTCAACCATTCGTTCTCTCTCTCTCTCTCTCTCTCTCTCTCTCTCTCTCTCTCTCTCTCTCTCTCTGTCTCTCTCTCTCGCGCGCGCGCGCGCCCTCCTAAGTGGCACACGCTGTTGTGGAGGGAACATTTCTTGCGGCGCTTCGAGCAACGCAATAGACGTTATTCACGCAGCGGCCATTTTGAAATCGAAAACGAGACTAAGTCCGCAAATTTAATGGCGTCCAGCGTCTATGGCGAAACCGAAGGCTTCATCATCACATAGACACTGCTGTGTTCCTTATTGCGAGAACGATGATCGATATGACGAGAACTCCAGACTGTCCTTTTTCAAATTCCCCACAGACAAGAAGCAGAAGAAACTATGGATCTGGAAGATTCGGCGTGATCCTGGCAAAAAATTCAAGGCAACAAGAGCTTAGATTTAGGTCTTGTAAAAGCAAAAAAAAGTTAAATCATCTAACCAGAACATTCAAGATCCTCATAAAAACACCATATTTGTCATATCTTTTCATCAACTCAACTACACTTCTTACGAAATAAAGTCATTTCTACAACTTGAGATACGAATAAAAGCGACAAGGCTTCAGATAGTGCCTCACGAGGAGCGCACATGTTTGTGATGTAAAACGTGACCTTCATTACAGTACATGTATTACACTACGAGTGATCTTATCCGATACCAGTTGATGTTTTACCCCTCTGCTAAGATTATAATACAACCTTAGGAATATATGTGTTGGACCTTTTACTGGTGAACGTATTTCATAGCATCAGACAATACTAGCATTGTACACGATGTCAACAGCAGGCAGGTTCGAGGACAACAATGTAGGCCTATTTATAATCTATCCTGGTGCCGCTGAGGTCCGCGCGTCAGCTATAAATAGAAGTGTGCGAAGCTTGGATTTGTAAAATGTATTTCACGACCTATTGACGCAATCAACATACAGCTTTGATAAATTAAGACAGCCCATGGTTATATTAGCGTTATAAATTAACATATAGGCTTACTGACCTTATTTCAAGAAACACCATTCATAATGATCAACAAATAACAATACGAACCAAGCAGACGAACACGATCGAACCGTAGCCACTACGCCAGCAGACGATCGAGATAACTAAATGTTTCATGTAAAACTCGAATGAGTTGTATTATAATCTTAGCAGAGGGGTAAAACATCAACTGGTATCGGATAAGATCACTCGTAGTGTAATACTGTAATGAAGGTCACGTTTTACATCACAAACATGTGCGCTCCTCGTGAGGCACTATCTGAAGCCTTGTCGCTTTTATTCGTATATCAAGTTGTAGAAATGGCTTTATTTCGTAAGAAGTGTAGTTGAGTTGATGAAAAGATATGACAAATATGGTGTTTTTATGAGGATCTTGAATGTTCTGGTTAGATGATTTAACTTTTTTTTGCTTTTACAAGACCTAAATCTAAGCTCTTGTTGCCTTGAATTTTTTGCCAGGATCACGCCGAATCTTCCAGATCCATAGTTTCTTCTGCTTCTTGTCTGTGGGGAATTTGAAAAAGGACAGTCTGGAGTTCTCGTCATATCGATCATCGTTCTCGCAATAAGGAACACAGCAGTGTCTATGTGATGATGAAGCCTTCGGTTTCGCCATAGACGCTGGACGCCATTAAATTTGCGGACTTAGTCTCGTTTTCGATTTCAAAATGGCCGCTGCGTGAATAACGTCTATGCTGCTCCTAGCGCGGCGCTCCGAGCAACACATTTCTGCTCGCTGCTCGAAGAACGATGCTGCGAGCAACGACTCTGACGATTTTGAGAACATCAAACGTCGCTCAAGGCAAATATATAAAGATAGATGACTGTCTGCCCCAACAAATGTAAACAATTACGCTGATAAGAAATGTTAAGCGAGAGACTCGCGAGATTTTCCAGTCTCGGACAAGTTACCTTTTCTTGCTTAAAACTTTTTATCAGCATAATTGTTGGGGTTTTTAGGACATACATTCTATGTTTTTGCTATGAACGACGGATGATCTGTTTTATAATCAATCCGAGTCTTCATCGCTGGCTAGAGGGCTGCCCGGGGCTTCGCGCAATGCATTCTGTGAACCCGAGTCAGAAGTGACTGGCACAGTTCGCAATGAATGCGTAATTGATTTGACCCTTAGCATTACAGCACTGAGCCAAATACAGTTCGTTCTGATACTTTTTTCTCTCTCCACTTTTTGCAAAAATCATTCAGATGTCAAACAAAACTTGTTTCCATTTCAATACAAACATTTTATTTTATCGAATAAACGCTTGTTTGTTGCCTCAACAAGAGTAAGTTAAGAGTTTTGTGCGAAATAGTCTTAGAACTACTGTAACGGCGTATGTCAGAGAGCAGATCGGCTATCCCACAAGCCTCTTGTGTGACCCTCATTTGAAATTTTCGGACGAAATCATTCTATCACGTGATGTCAACTGGGCTAGAGACACTTTCGCCGGCAGGCGAAGTCTCTAGTGAACTGGAATGCACGCAATGTTGCACTACTTGACGCCTCGCTGTAAACAGCTACTTCGGCAAAACAAAGCGAACCATTCTGACAAAGCCAGAGTTGAGTCTTTAAGGCGCCTTTGCTGTAAAGGAAAGACAGAGGGGTTGGGGCCAATCTAAAGTAATTTGAGTCTTTGGCAATTACCAACATGATAAACAATGATGTATCACGTACTTTGGGGATTTGCACAAATTCTGCTTAGAAATATTTTCTAAAAGAGTTATGTTTTTGTCGTCGATGTGTCAAGTGCCCGCATCATTTTACGCTATATTGCATTCACTAAGTTCATTTTCCTCGAAAGTGCTTTTACCCCAACTATGTTCTTTAATTCGACATAACTTTGTCATTGTCAAGGTACTGTAACACACTTGGTATCAAATTTAAGGAAACTCAATTGACTTTCTAACAGCTTGAGTTTTTAATATTAAAAAAAATCTTCTTAACCCTGGTTTAGTCTGAAAGGGTCAGAACGGGGATCTGTGGTAGGGGAGGCAAGTCGTTCTGATCCTGACCAGAGTATTTTCGCCGACTTTTCCGCACGAACGCGCGAGCGCGCGCGCGCACACATACACACACACACGCGAACACACACACACACACACACACACACACACACAAAGAGACACACGCGCTTTTGCGAGTCTATTCTCTACTAACTCGCCTTCCCCTACCTCCCTCTTCAAAGCCCCGAAGTCCCTCTAGTCATCCTATCCGCAACCTGAGCGCACCGACGCCATGCAATGAGTGGAGAAGTTATTGATAGAAACAATGTCTGCAGGGACCTCGTCTTAACCTCTAACTTGAGTGCCCTTTTCCTAAACTGGCACGGACAGCTCCGACAGGCAGACCTCTTCGGGCAATCCCAGCAGTGGTAGCAGCGCGGACATCTTCCATCGATTTTTCTTGTTGAGCTTTCTCCAAGAGCGCCAGATTAAAAAAAAACTGGTGAAGAGAAGCACTCCGAAAAGTCTTTGTCATAGCTGCGGCTGAGAAAGAGATCCTGTTTGGATGGCTCTGCAGTGGTGTTGCTCCGATAAACTCTCCTTCTGGCTTCGGTTCTTGGAATTTGGCGGGAGATGTATTGATTCCGATTGATGTAATATTTCCATAACCAACTCCTCTGCCTCTTCCCCCTGCGTCATCCAACGATGTTGTTTGTCACAGAGCGAGGCATCTGTGCCAGGAGGAAATGGATTCTTCGAACACTTGTTTTGGTTCGGGTATTTGGGTCAGTATCTCTCGCTTCTCCAGAGGAAAGAGGATGATTTATATGATCCACCAAGTAGACTAGGTCCCTTTTCCTTCGGGACGATCCCCACGTCAGGTTTAAAGCAGAAAAACACGGAGCTTTCGGTGTCTAGATGGAGGGATGGATGGATGGAGAGAGGGAGGGAGGGTGTTTACGACCTATCAGCCTCAGTAGGTTATGTAAGGCCATTAAGCACGAAAATCACTAGAACATTTTAGAGCAAACGCAAATCAAGACATGATGTCCGTAGTTTTTCGCCTCTTTGGAATTGCGTAGGGAGACGATTGGATTGAATTGAATTGATGGTGTTTTACGGCCTATCAGCCTTTGTAGGCTATATAAGGCCATTAAGCACGAAAACCACTAGAACAGTATAGAGTAAACGAGAATCAAGTCACGGGGTCCCTAGTTATTCGCCTCTTACGAACAGCGTGGGGAGACGCGATGGGTCAATTCTCACCCTCAACGCACAGGTAGCTCGGTGCCTTCTCTTGTTTTTCCGAGAAGATGTAGCGAGTCTTAGGTCCTGTGATAGTCACACGTGCGTGAAGGTGTACCAACATTGATATTTATATTATGCACGATTAAACGGAGCTGATGTGTCAAAATTGATACAATAACAATGTTTCATATATAGAAATTAGTTTTTACTATAGATTCCAGAGAAACCTAAACGCTTGTAGTACATACACATTTCGTACTGTTTATGAAAAACCACAAAAAATAATACATATCATTACCGCATAAAGACGAAGCTCGGTGTTTACTCGGATACTGCTATAGCAATCCTAGCTAGATTTACTCCTGCAAAGTCACATTTCTTTATAACTCACAGAGGTATCGGGTCTTCAACACGGGTGCATTTTGGTTAGTTAATGTTATCAGTTTTTTGCACAACGAAATTGTATAATTCACACCCGAATTTGAATATCATCATCTGACAAAGTAATTGTAAGCATCGCTCAGTTGCTCTAGGAGAGGTTACTCTGATTGCTCGGCGAGTAGCGAAATGACGCTGGTGTCATTGCAACATTATATTTTCAAAAAAAGGCATTTTTAAGATTTAAAAAAGCAGCCAGAAATCATCTGTGAGACACACTGATTCTAAATCAGTGCTCGAATTGTTAAAATACTATTTCTTAGTCTCTCTCTCTGTCTGTCTGTCTCTCTCTGTCTGTTTGTCTGTCTGTCTCTGTCTTTCTGTCTGTCTCTTTCTCTGTCTCTCTGTCTTTGTCTCTCTCTCTCTTCTTATACTGCTTGTCTATGTCTGTCTCTCTCTGTGTTTCTATTTGTCTTAGTTTCTCTCTGTCTATATCTCTCTGTCTTTCTGTCTGTCTGTCTCTCGCTCTATCTCTTTTACTGTTTGTCTCTGTCTGTCTGTCTGTCTGTCTCTGTCTTTCTCTATGTCTTAGTCTCTCTGTCTGTATGTCTCTCTCTCTCTGTCTCTCTATTTCTGCCTCTGTCTCTCTATCTCTCTCTCTCTCATGGGCTGAATGTAAGAAAGGCACTACGGCCTAATTCACTTCCCTTGTAAAATAAAGTTCGTTTGTTCGTTCGTTTGTTCTCTCTCTCTTTCTCGTGTGTGTGTCTCTGTGTATCTGTTTTTCTCTCTCTCTTTGTCTCTCTCTATTGTCTCTCTGTCTCTCTCCCTCCTTCCCTCTCTCTCTGTGTCTCTCTCTCTCCCTCTCTCTCTCTCTCTCTCTCTCCCTCTCTCTCTCTCTCTCTCTCCCTCTTCCCCACCCTCTCTCTCCCACCCACCCACCCTCTTACTCTCATTCTCTCTTCCCTTCCTCCCCCTTCCCCAACTCCCCCCCCCCTCTCTCTCTCTCTCTCTCTCTCTCCGCGCTATCTCTCTCTCTCGCTCTCTCTCTCCCTCTCTCTCTCTCTCGTACCACATTAGAATATTTTGCCTCAATGGCTGAATGTAAGAAAGGCACTACTGCTTAATTCACTACCCTTGTAAAATAAAGTTCGTTCGTTCGTTCTCTCTCTCTCTCTCCTCTCTCTCTCTCTCTCTCTCTCTCTCTCTCTGGCATTTTCCATTTGCCATTCGATGGCAATACTGATGCACCCTGGGAGTCCAAGACCTCTCAGATAGTTATGGCGGTGTCTGGACAGCTTCTGCAGCCCTTGTCGGCACTGATGTCAGGAGGGCGCCACCAGCGGCTGGGGTCTGGGCGGGAATCATTCATTTTTGGAACGATGCCATCGGCACGGCCTCAGACCAATCGGAGGTTCACAATTAACTGCTTGGTCGCAGCTGAGCCCCCCCACGAACTCCAGCGAGCCCCTTTGTGTGAATGAGATTCGCTCTTTGTATTCCTCCCCGTACTCATCTTCTGTTATGGGTCGTATTGTGAGATACGTTTATAGGTCCAGCTGAATACATTTCCTCACACATAATATTGGCACTGCCCGCCATGATTACTCGATGTGGTCCCGCTGTCTTCGATAGGTCTCTTGGCTGCGTTTGATTGCCTCCGGCTGAGCTACAGATGTAGGGCCCGAATGACCAACAGCCAGGGGCTCCGAGGTGGGTGTCTTAGAGGCAATCCTAACGCATCATAAAGGCCTTCGCACACGAGGCATTTCCACATGCCACACAGACTGACAAAAATATCTCCCAATGGCAGAGCGCTACTGACGCCTTTGATCCACTATTGCCAGCCGTGATTGGCTGCCACAATGACGCTTGCGAGATTGGCAGGATAAAATCACCTCGTGTACGACGGACTTAAGCGATCCTCCCGCCTGACCAGAGGAACGTTTCGTTTCGAAAGGTTAAAAAAATGTTCAGAGATGAACGCGCTCACGGCGAGCGCTGGCGAAGCCTAAAGCTTTTATCCTAAAGGCCAAGCCACACGAGAACAAAATTCACTGCTTTGCTTCGAAGCAAAACCAAAAGCCGTTTCGGCGCGTTTTGCATAGAAGCACATTTTGCTTCGGAGTACGCCACACACGCAACAATGCCTTGAGAAGCAGACTTCGAAGTACAGTATATCGGGAATTATTCCCCGTTTAGTCATCATATTGCGATAGCAACAGCGATGATGATGTTATTATTCCAACTCTCCTTGCGGATGGATGGATGGATGGATGGTGTTTTACGACCTATCAGCCTTTGTAGGCTATATAAGGCCAGTAAGCACGAAAATCAATTGAACAGTTTAGAGTAAACGCAAATCATGTCACGGTGTCCCTAGTTATTCGCCTCTTACGAATCGCGTAGGGAGACGCGGTGGGTCAATTCTTACCCTGAACCCACAGGGGGACTCTCCTTGCGGTCACTGCGAGAAGACGATAAAAGCCAAAGTGATTCATGCTCTTAAATTTGTTTATTTATCCGAGTAGTTTGCTCTCCTGAAAGAGCCGAGAGAGGTCCCGTCGCCCGCACAGCCACAGCATCTGCGTTACTGTCGCTGCGTCAATTCCTGCATTTGACCCACATTCGAGATATCCAAATTTATATGATAAAAGGTGTCTCTATTTGAGGTGGTTGCTCAACTTCGACGCACAGATTCCAAATACGGCAATAGTTTTTTTTAATGCAATCGTTTGTTGTAGTTTTCTCAACAAAAAAATCGAATTAATAAGAAAAAAACACACGACAAACACCAAAATCAACATCAAAATCAAAAAAATTGAAGCGACAAGAAAGTCTGCCATTTTGTCTAACATCACGGCACCATTTGATTGGCTCGTGACACAAGCACTGCTAAGCACGCTTTGCACTTTAGAACATGTTGAAGAGTACAAAGCACGACCAAAGCACTGTTGAAGCAAATCAGAACTGCTTTGCTTCGGGGCATGACACAGGAAGTACGCCGAAACGTCAGGCTTTTGGCTTTGCTTTGAAGCAAATCAGAACTGCTTTGCTTCGGGGCATGACACAGGAAGTACGCCGAAACGTCAGGCTTTTGGCTTTGCTTTGAAGCAATGCAGTGCTCTCTGCTTCTCGTGTGGCTTGGCCATAACTGAACCAGTCCACACAGACGCTCATTGTGAGCGCTGATCTCTAAACCTTTTTTAACCTTTGAAAAGGAAACGCGCTTCTGGTCTCCTAAGAAATAGCATACGATACTTTAGGATGGGTTTCCCAGGACCACGGATATGCAGCCCAAAGCAATCCAAAAGTCATTACCGAATTTTTAAAATAAAGGGACCTCAGTTGTTGTAATAAATCCGTTTCCAAAACCTAAAACTGTCTCCTTTGTTGTCCCAATGTTGATACCGACTCCTGTATCACCACAGCGATCACTTGAAAATAAAACCGGAAACGAACTTTAGATTGTTAAGGATTGCATATTGTTACTATGGGAAACCCGTCTTAAAAGCGATGGGTAGGTGCGGAAGGGGATGGATGGTGTTTTACGGCCTATCAGCCTTTGAAGGCTATATAAGGCCAGTAAGCACGAAAATCACTTGAACAGTATAGAGTAAACGCAAATCAAGTCACGGCGTGCCTAGTTCTTCGCCTCTTATGAATCGCGTAGGGAGACGCGGTGGGTCAATTCTTACCCCGAACCCCCTGGGGGATGCGGAAGGGGATGGGGGTGGGATGGGATCGGGATGGATTTTTACGACCTTTCAGCCTTTGTAGGCTATATAAAGTCAGTAAGTACGAACATCACTAGAACAGTATAGAGTAAACGCAAATCAAGTCACGGTGTCTCTCACACAAATCGCGTAGGGAGACGCGGTGGAGGGGAGGGGGAGCGGTGGGGAGGAGACGGGGGTAGGGGGAAGCGATTGGGTGGGGTGGGGGAAGAGCCATCATGCCTATTCGAACATAATACGCTGTAGTCTTTCTCAGTGTACGAAGTGTTTCTGCATATGATTCAGCTCATCAATAATAATAACAATAACAATAACAATGACGATGACTGATGATGATTGATGACGATTAATGGACGGATGGATGGAGATTTGCGGCCTATCAGTCTTTGTAGGCTATGTAAGGCCATTAGTCACACAAATTACTAGAGCTGGTTAGAGTAAGAGAAGTCGTTTTGATTTCAGTTAATAGTTGCCCCTTA
>JAWQFJ010006725.1:25000-35769 GCA_034096865.1 Theodoxus fluviatilis | reverse complement strand
GCATGAAGGGATAGAGAGAGACAATTTAGAAAGATTAGAAAGGTAGAGAGATAATGTATAACAGAATACTCTGGATAAAGAGTAAAATTATCGAGATGGAATGTATAACGCGGAAGGTGGAGAGAAAGAGAAAGTGAGAAGATAAAATGGAGTAAAGAAGGGATCAAAAGAAAAGGGTAGAGAGAGAAAGGGAAAAAGAGATAAGGGGAGATAAGAGAGAGATCCTGTTTGTCTCTCCCCGTCCTGTCACTCTCTCAACTGTCCCTCCTCTCCCTCTGGTCTTTCCCTCTCCCCTGTCTCTATCTTCCCTGTCTCCCTCTTCCGGTCTCTCTATCTCCCATTTCTCCCTCTCCCCTGTCTCTCTCTCCTGTCTCCCTCTCCCCTGTCTCTCTCTCCATTGCCTCCCTCTCCCCTGTCTCTATCTTCCCTGTCTCCCTCTTCCGGTCTCTCTATATCCCATTTCTCCCTCTCCCCTGTCTCTCTCTCCTGTCTCCCTCTCCCCTGTCTCCCTCTCCCCTGTCTCTATCTTCCCTGTCTCCCTCTTCCGGTGTCTCTAGCTCCATTCTCTCCCTCTCCCCCTGTCTCATCTCTCCCTGTCTCCCTCTTCCGGTGTCTCCCTCTCCCCTGTCTCTATCTTCCCTGTCTCCCTCTTCCGGTCTCTCTATCTCCCATTTCTCCCTCTCCCCTGTCTCTCTCTCCTGTCTCCCTCTCCCCTGTCTCCCTCTCCCCTGTCTCCCTCTCCCCTGTCTCTATCTTCCCTGTCTCCCTCTCCCCTGTCTCTATCTCCCATTTCTCCCTCTCCCCTGTCTCTATCTTCCCTGTCTCCCTCTTCCGGTGTCTCTATCTCCCATTTCTCCCTCTCCCCTGTCTCTATCTTCCCTGTCTCCCTCTTCCAGTGTCTCTATCTCCCATTTCTCCCTCTCCCCTGTCTCCCTCTCCCCTGTCTCTATCTTCCCTGTCTCCCTCTTCCGGTGTCTCTATCTCCCATTTCTCCCTCTCCCCTGCCTCCCTCTCCCCTGTCTCCCTCTCCCCTGCCTCCCTCTCCCCTGTCTCCCTCTCCCCTGCCTCCCTCTCCCCTGTCTCCCTGTCTCTCTCTCTCTCTCTCTCTCTCTCTCTCTCTCTCTCTCTCTCTCTCTCTCTCTCTCTCTCCTGTCTCTCTCCCCTGTCTCCCTCTCCCCTGTCTCCCTGTCCGCTGTCTCTCTCTCCCTTGTCTCTCTCTCCCTTGTCTCCCCTGTCTCTTTCTCCCCTGTCTCCCTCTCCCCTGCCTCCTCTCCCTGTCTCCTCTCGCCCTGCCTCTCTCTCCCCTTCTCCTGTCTCTCTCTCTCTCTCTCTCTCTCTCTCTCTCTCTCTCTCTCTCTCTCTCTCTCTGTTTCTCTCCCCTGTCTCTCCCTCTCCCCTGTCTCCCTGTCCCCTGTCTCCCTCTCCCTTGTCTCCCCTGTCTCTTTCTCCCCTGTCTCCCTCTCCCCTCTCTTGCTCTTCCCTGTCTCCCTCTCCCTTGTCTCTCTCACCCTTGTCTCCCCTGTCTCTCTCTCCCTTGTCTCCCTCCCCCCCTCCAACTACCCCTCCCCCCCCCCCCTTCTCTCTCTCTCTTTCAATCCCCCCTCTCACTCCCTCTCCACACTCTTTCTCTCCCTCCTCCTCCCCCCTCCCTCTCTCTCTCTCTCTCTCTCTCTCTCTCTCTCTCTCTCTCTCTCTCTCTCCCCCCCCCCTCTCTCTTCTCTCTCTCTCTCTCTCTCTCTCCCTCCCTCCCTCTCCTCTCTCTCTCTCTCTCTCTCTCTCTCTCATTACACAAGGGACTCATCGTAGTAAAGTGAAGCCAGGTAGCAAATACTTATTCGACTGATAGTTTCAAAATGTTCAAACACCGATAATAGAACGCGGGATTACTTTTAAGGGAGGCGGTGTGTGTGTGTGTGTGTGTGTGTGTGTGTGTGTGTGTGTGTGTGTGTGTGTGTGTGTGTGTGTGTGTGTGTGTGTGTGTGTGTCTGTGTGTGCGTGTGTGTGTGTGTGTGCGTGTGTGTGTGTGTGTGTGTGTTGTGTGTGTGTGTGTGAGTGAATGTGTGTGTGTGTGTGAATGTGTGTGTGTTCGTTTGTTTGCTTGCTTGTTTGTTTTTATTTATGAATATTCCTACCCCCACTCCATCCCCTCCCGAGATCCCAGAAAAAATTAACAAAACAAAAAACCAACTTGCACTTACCTTCAGCGGCAGCAACAAGCCTACTGTCGCCACCTGTGACGATGCGAAGTAAGAAGTTTATGTATTTGCATCCAGCATGTTTGTAAAGGCACTTGTATTGACGGAAATTACGATCAGAGTGGTTACTAAGTTGAAATTCACTTGTCATTGTCACATATTGAGAAGAAACCCTAGTACAAGCACAATAGTGTTTCCTTCTATGTTTACAAGTCATGCAACCGACGTATAGTGCATGGTGTGAAATGTTTACGATCGAATGTAGATAAAGATTCCCGTTTTGATTTAAGGATGAACAAGAAGGGCAAAGCCCATACGACTCACATGCTTGACCTTGACTTTTACATGACCTTGAACTTCAGGTGACCTTCATAGTCAAGGTCAAACAACTAAACCTACCAATGACATCATACACTAAGATAAGCTTTACACATTTTCCCTACCAAAATACATGTGGCCTTGACCCAAGGTCAAGGTCATCCAAGGTCATGCAACACAAAGCTGTTAATTCAAGACATAGGAAGCACAATGGTGCTTATCGGCACTTTGTACCATGAGATATGGTCACTTTTAGTGGTTCACTACCCCATTTGGGTCACATTTCATAAGGGTCAAAGTGACCTTGACCTTGATGATATGCGACCAAATGTGTCTCATGATGAAAGTATAACATGTGCCCCACATAATTATTAAGTTTGAAACAGTTATCTTCCATAGTTCAGGGTCAAGGTCACTTCAAAATATGTATACAATCCAACTTTGAAGAGCTCCTGCGACCTCGACCTTAAAGCAAGGTCAACCAAACTGGTATCAAAAGATAGGGATTACTTTGCCCTATATACCATGTATAGGTGAGGTATCCAATCTCAACAACTTCAGAGAAAATTGAGAAAATGTGAAAAATGGCTGTTTTTAGACAACATTTATGGCCCCTGAGCAAGGTCAAGTCACTATGTATGTTTTTTGAGGCCTTGTCATCATACACCATCATGCCACATTTGGTATTGATAGACTTAATAGTCTCCGAGAAAAATCCAACGTTAAAGTTTTCGGACGCCCGGACGCCCGGACGCCCGGAAGCCCGGACGCCCGGACGTCCGAAACGGGTGAGTACATAGACTCACTTTTGCTTTGCATGTGAGTCAAACAGATCATTTCACTGAGGAATGAATCTGCTGCGTTATTTTTTGTGCGCTGGGCGCCTGCTTGCTTGATTCCACACCCACAGCAGTTGGGCGCGAGCGTTAGGCGTAGAATCTCGAGAGCTGGGCGTTGCCTACGTTTCTCGCTCATTAGCTGTAGGTGCGTCTCGCTTGCCCTCGACTAGCCCTCGTGGCGAGCCACTTGTCTAACAAACGCACCTATTCTGTGCCACAGAGACATAAAATTAGACTCCGTCATCGTTCAGTCACGTGATCTCATGGTGCATACCATTTGCATTACGTCATTCGTGACGGTGATGTTTAATTCAGGAAGAACGTTCACAAGCTTTCTTAAAATGTCACCAAAAAGTAAAAGCATATTTTCATTCCTGCAGAAATGATTTATGTTATCGAATTTGTACACAAACACGCACATATTCAGTGCCCTATTGAGCTTACTGTTGGAGTTTTTGAGGAAATAGTGTTGGGAATACCTTTAACGAGAAGAATACTATCCAAGAACCCTGTTCCTAATTTAAATGCTATTGTTGCGACTTGCAAAATCCTGTTAATGCGGGGGTTCTCCTAGTTCGCGCCGGGAAGTAGAAGTTCACAAAATCCCATGGTCGTTTTCGATAAGACTTTATTCATGCACTGGTCGATACACAGTGATGACATTCAGTAATCAGCATTACCATGACAACTTCACTCTAGGCACAATGCCATTGAGGACTCGATCACTCGTTATGGAGAGTTCTTCGCGCTCAGGTATCTCCTTCTTGCTTTCACCTTATCTCTCTTGTGTGCCTCTTCCATGTCTCATCGTGGCGCCTTATATACTTTTTACCGACTTTCCAGAATAATCGCGAACGAGCGAGAACCGGTTAGTCGCCCTCCAATCTGCGAGAACGAAGTCACGTGACGCATCAAAAGCCTGCCGCCTGCTGGCTATGGCACGTAATTAGGCAACATGCAGCAAGGACGAGGATACTGATGAAAGCAGTTGGAAAGTGCCACGATATCTCGGCACATTCCAGAACCTTCACAACAGTATGTATAGTATTGGAGAATTAGATCGTGTGACTGAACGATGACAGAGACTATCTGGTAGTCCCTGTGTCAGAGAATGACCCACGGCCAAGGAATGGAGGTCGCCTCCAGCATCCAGAGTTTTGTATGATTGAAAACCAGATGCAGTTTGCCTTTCACTGGACTCACTTAGATACTCTCTGCTCGAACTAAACAAGCCTCGAACATTAAAATGATTTAATCACCTCATATAAGTCGAGTCGACAGCAATGTTGATTATAGTTGCTGACATTGATTTCGTCGGTTTTAAAGATCTTCGGAGGCAGTTCCAATGGTGTGGCTTTGGGTTGCAATTATGTTTGTGCAACTCAACAAGGTTACAACGCATCGTCAAACTACACTCTTGTGTGTGTGTGTGTGTGTGTGTGTGTGTGTGTGTGTGTGTGTGTGTGTGTGTGTATGTGTGTGTGTGTGTTTGTGTGTGTGTGTGTGTGTGTGTGTTTTGTGTGTGTGTGTGTTATTTAGTTTTTATCAAAAACAATTAAGTACTCCCATTCCCAAGCTGCATAAAAAAGAAACATTTGTTTTATGCAACTTGAATTAATGAGAGTTTCATCTCCTTCCACACTCACTCACACAATTCTCAAATTCTTTTTGTTTTCGTGTCTAGGGGTATCACTGGTGGAGGGGGATAATTAATTCACTCACTCTAGTCTCACACTCGCATGACGTGACATTATTCATCAAAGATTTTCTTTAATCAGACTTAATCATGAGTAAAATCAAATTCAAGGCAATATGAATGAAAATGTCAATCAATTCTATCAGTCTACTCTCTGACTGAAAAGTAGAGGATTAATTTCACTGACCCAAAACCAAAGTTGACCCCCGATTACTCACAAGTTCACGCTGATGGGTGACGACGATTCTCGAATTTTCCACCAACGAAAACTTCTGCCCAAAAACGATGTCCAATCAGAAATGGGCATTCACAAGCACACACACTCTCTCTCTCTCTCTCTCTCTCTCTCTCTCTCAAGGCTACACCTTGGAAAGAGAGGATCAAAAGGCCATAGACACTTGTGGGTTCACCCACACACATGTACCCGAACTGACACCGGGTTTAAACACTCAGCGAGCGCTCAGAACCAACCGACGAAAAATTCTCCATACGACAAAACTCGGCATCATAATCCGGCGAAGCTTGTTCTTTCATTCAGGGAAGGCACTGTTCTTCTTGATACAACCTTTCAGATGGTCGGGGGGTGGGGGGGTGGGGGGTGGGGGTGGGGAGGATTAGACATTTAACTTGTCTACCCTTGACATGGAGCTGCTCGAAATACGTCTGCCCACTGTGATATCCTACGAGTCAACTGATAAGAAAATCTTCTATCTTCTAGACTGTAGAGTTACTCACTGCGCATGCGCCACCATCCTTAACCAATCAAATAATTGTTGCATCACTGATAATTTTGGAAACACCCGGTCCAAACCGGTCTCAGAGTGCAAAGCTCAGCTTGTTCCCACCAAAACATCGACATGGCGAACGTTTCAAACAATATAGAAAATAGAGTAAAGCCTGAACCGTAACAGAGAGCACGTGATAACATGTATTTCTGGAGATGTGATCCTAAAGTACGGTTTCAAGCAGTCTGGGGGCACTTTGGTCCAGCAGTCAGGGTATCCGTCTGAGAAGTGGAAGGGAGTGAGGGAAGGGAGGGAGAGGAACGGAGGGATGGGTGAAGTTGGGTCAGGTGGGAAATATGTGTTTGCAGCTGCTGTACATGAAACGCAGTTACTTTGCTGCCGCATTAACTGCAGATGCACTTTAGGTGACATATCTCAGTGACTTACAGATGCACTTTAGGTGACCTCTGACAGTGACTGACAGATGCACTTTAGGTGACCTCTGACAGTGACTAACAGATGCACTTTAGGTGACATATCTCAGTGACTTACAGATGCACTTTAGGTGACCTCTGACAGTGACTTACAGATGCACATTTCGGGTGACCTCTGACAATGACGTACAGATGCACTTTAGGTGACCTCTGACAATGACGTACAGATGCACTTTAGGTGACCTCTGACAGTGCAGATGCACATTTCGGGTGACCTCTGACAATGACGTACAGATGCACTTTAGTGACCTCTCCTAGTGACTTACATATGTTGTTCATCCATTCCTCCATGTTATCCAGGTCGTCACCATGGCACTCCCCTAGCTTGCAGTTGTTGAAGGTCTGCACAGCCACCCTGCAAGGCAGTGGACAACTGAATGAAGCTAAGGATACGACGACGATAACGACAACGACAATGACGACGACGACGACGATGCTGTACACGCAAATGCACGCACGCACACAAAAGTACGCGCAGAGAGAGAGAGAGAGAGAGAGAGAGAGAGAGAGAGAGAGAGAGAGAGAGAGAGAACGAATCATAAGCATTTATTGCGTAGGTCTCGGGCGCATTGCAAATGTTTTACTCGAGCAGAATAACAATAACAATTAATTAATTCAAGACCGGTAACCAGTTTTGTCTGGGGCGCGTACGCGGGAACAAATGAGAGTCACAAGTTAAAACGCGCGAATCATGGCTTTCGTGCTGTCCGCCTTGGCTGCTGCCATCTCAGGGTCGGCCTGTCTCCATCTCCATGGCTACTGTTGCACTTGCAATTGCTGGCTGGGGCTGCGTCTGGTGGACGTACTTGTGTGAGTCGTCTGTGGGGAGCAGGACATCGTCTGTCTCTCAGGTGAGCATGAGACGGAATCGACCGATCAGCCGAAGAGTCCCGATCCTTCCTGCCCTGTTGTCTGGAGAAGTTTCTATGCATGTGTTGCACTCTTCTCTTGCAATATCCTGTTGTAGCTTGCGCTAGGAAGCCGAAGTTCACAAACGCTGGTGGTCGTTTTCGATAAACTTTATTCACGCACTGATCGCTACACAGCTGAGAAAATCAGTAAACAGTAATCGTGGTAACAACATTACTCTATGCCTAGTGCCTGTAACGAGATCTGGTCAGAAGGGAAATGACATAAGATGATGACGTGATTCAAGATATGAATAAATCAGTACGCTCCCATCATAGACCGCAGGGCGAGGCATCATATAACAACTCCTTTCACAAGTCCGCTCGTCCAAAATATGGACGATGTTCCCATATTATATTATGATAGTACATGGTATTGGGGATTGAAAACAACAAAGTTCCCACTTCGATCAAATTTTGAAAACAGTGAAAAATAACTTTTTAAAGTGCGGATTTGTATGGCAAGGAATCGATGCAAAACTATACAGGAGTTACTTCCCGTGACACATTTTGATAATTTCGGCCAATCCGAAATTAGGTCAGATTTACTGCGGAGTGGCCGCGTGTGCGAGTGTAATGTAAACAACGACTACATCAAGCCTTTTACCGATATTACGTGGGCAAAAGTCTTGCATTTTGCTTCTGAGTGAAAATTACTTGATGGGGAAGCGAGTTCTGTCATGGTCGCGTTCAGTGATCATGTTGAACGTGGGGTTATCGGCGTTGGTAACCCTGGGTTTCATCATTCGTGTTGTCAACGTTTAACGTGCAATGATCAGCAAAGTGAAACTTCAGCGAAAAATCGGTTGGAATCCAAAAACAATGTGCACTGGCCAGGTTTTTTTTGGGGTGCTATGCACAGCCAAAGACTACGATGTGTTGAGCTGTGCACTGAGCTTCAGTGCAATCCTTCCATAAGTATGAATATAGTCTGCAGACAGAACAACCTTTTGGATGGTTTGAGAGATAAGAGAAATTTTCTCATGTCTCAGTGTTCAATGCATAAAAGCTTGAAAACTCCAAGAAAAACCACATGGAATGAGAGGCAAGGTAAATTAAAATGAGCTCTGAATAATGACAATAGTTCTGGAATATGCATATTTTTGGTGCATGCACATAATCTCAGTTGGTCCATGCATGCTTGTGGACAAACTGAGAACTAAACTTCAAGTTCATTAACAGCCAGTGCAGATTGTTGCATACAAGGGTGATGTTATTGCTGCTGCTGCTGACAATGATGCTGATGTTGTGCATGCCAATGATGATGATGTGTGTAGTACTAGTGATGATGTTGATAATAGCAATGTTGATGTGCATGCCACTGGTGATGATGTATGTAGTACTAGTAATTCTCTTAATAATAAAATATCCTCAAGAAATTGATCACAACTTTACACCTTCAATGCCTTTCAATGCCAGAAATTATGTTGACAATAGCAATGTTGATGTTGTGCATGTCACTGATGATGATGTGTGCAGTACTAGTGATGATGTTGATAATAGCAATGTTGATGTGCATGCCACTGGTGATGATGTATGTAGTACTAGTAATTCTCTTAATAATAAAATATCCTCAAGCAATTGATCACAACTTTACACCTTCAATGCCTTTCAATGCCAGTAATTATGTTGACAATAGCAATGTTGATGTTGTGCATGTCACTGATGATGATGTGTGCAGTACTAATGATGATGTTGATAATAGCAATGTTGATGTGCATGCCACTGGTGATGATGTATGTAGTACTAGTAGTTCTCTTAATAATAAAATATCCTCAGGCAATTGATCACAACTTTACACCTTCAATGCCTTTCAATGCCAGTGATGCTGCGTCGTGGAAACGATCAAGAACGCTTTGATGTTTCTATGTTTATACCGGCTTAGGCAGCCTGGGTGAGTAAATCTTTATTGAACAATAATTTGCGTATTTCAGTTTTACTTTGAACTTTCAAAGTGTGTTTTATAATTCTCTAATTGGGTCTAATTGATGTGTTCTTTCATTTATAGTTAATTTGTATTTCGTGTTCTCAAAAGAAAAAAAAGAAGATGTAACGAGATCTGGTCAGAAGGGAAATGACGTAAGATGATGACGTGATTCAAGATATGAATAAATCTGTACGCTCCCATCATGGCTTGTGGTCGTACTCTGTGTGTTGCTCTACGAATCCATCCTGAAAAGTGGCACCTCTAACCATCGGCACGCAACAGTGCCACAGAGGACTCACTCCTTACAAAGAAGAACTCGTTTATCCTCTAGTGAAGCAAGGACAAGTCACCATGTATGTTTTTTGAGGCCTTGTAATCATACACCATCATGCCACATTTGGTATTGATAGACCTAATAGTCTCCGAGAAAAATCCAACGTTAAAGTTTTCGGACGCCCGGACGCCCGGACGGACGAAACGGGTGAGTACATAGACTCACTTTTGCTTCGCATGTGAGTCAAAAAGCGCACGATCTACTCCACTGCCTGGAAATTTCACGAATGGCGTCACGTGACACAGTCAAGACAAATTTAGCCCTACTCGACCACGTGACTGGGCAACGACCCAACAGGGAGAGAGATGTAAACAAACCGATTGCGCTTCGATCTTCTTGTACGATCTAGAACCTTCACAACACATGACTGGACAGTGGCGCTAATACGCCGGATTTCACGAAGTATCTCCCTCACTCCGCTTGGAAGGTCATCCTCAGATATTTTGTCAGTGCAAGCTGGCGACGCTTGCACTGACAAGCCTCAGCTCAGCTGGTTCCATGATCGTGTCCTGCTGCCACGTGGACTACGAAAGTCCACGTTCATGAATTACACGAATTACACCCCACAGGGGTGTAATTCATGAACGTGGACTTTCAGCGTAGTCTTAGACCCGTGGGGTGTAATTCATGAACGTGGACAGTGTAGTCTTAGACCCGTGGGGTGTAATTCATGAACGTGGACTTTCGTAGTCCACGTTCATGAATTACAGCTCCACCACCCAGTTCATATGCTGGAAGGTCAGAGGTCAAAGTTGAAAAGTCAACCGGAGTTGTTGTCTTGTGATGGGACTGGAGAGTAATTTCGGCAGCATCACAAGGATTTCTTCGTCACGTGTTTCGAGCCGTTTAGCAGAGGGGTAAGTCAAAAACTATTGTTTCTCCACTCACGGTGTTGTTCGACGTAGCTGTACCGGCGGCTTCCGTCTCCATGTTCCGTGAGCACCGTCGCTGCCCGGTAATGGCTGCCCTTGCGTGAAGCGTAGCACGACTACTGTGTTGCTCCCCGTACCGTCAATTTCCCACGAAGTCAAATTCTCCGTTGCAAGCAAAGTTGAGAGCGTACCCTCTACAGTGGCTGGAAGTCCAGTAACTGCCATTTCGTTACACTTGACAGGTTGTAGACGAAGAAATGTCGAGAGCGAAATGAAGTGTGTTGCTCGGCTGACCAGAGCGCTTAGAGAGAGAGAGAGAGAGAGAGGGAGAGAGAGAGAGAGAGAGAGAGAGAGAGAGAGAGAGAGAGAGAGAGAGACTCAGAGAGAGAGAGAGAGAGAGAGAGAGAGAGAGAGAGAGAGAGAGAGAGAGAGAGAGAGAGAGCAGTGTCGAAACTTTTTAA
>JAWQFJ010006725.1:0-20000 GCA_034096865.1 Theodoxus fluviatilis | reverse complement strand
GTTGCAAGCAAACTTATTCGTGCCTGGCCAGGGTTCTCTCATGAGCCCTCGCAGTATTGGTGGCTCCTCAGGTAATTATCAGTGTAACCAAGAGAAACGGCTTCCCTTTCCTGGAGCAGCAGGTGAGAACTAAAGATTGAATGGAGCGAGACAGATAATTCGGGACTCTGGCTGTTCCTGTGAGGCCTTCCTACGTGGACATTCTGTTCTCTCCCGGCTGTGGTCAGCACGCGTGGACCTCTTCCTGTGGACGCTGGGACTTCTGCGGGTGTCTGCCCGTCCCTGGCAAATGACATGTGTGTTGTTTTGCTGCGCTCTTGTTGTGTTTCACTCTGCATTTGTTAATTCTAAACACACTTGTGTCTGTTTTGACTTATTCCGTTGTTGTGTTTTCTCTCGAAAAAGCTCATCCGAGCAAGTCACCGTCATTCAGCTTTTCAATTCCCAGGAGAGCGCGTAGATAGGTTTTTTACGAATGCACAATATTAATTTTCTTTTACAACGATGTTATGTCAGCTTTCACAGTTACCCAGTTTTCTGTCAGCGTGAAATAAAGTAATGTGAGTGAGCATCGTAATAAGAAACCGACTATGGAATTCGCGAAATAAAGAAGTCAACAGGCAGACAGATAATATGCGAGGCTCCTCGTGTAGGTGCTGATTCTGACCAGTGGTCTGGTGTGTGAAAGCCGAAGAGAGCCTTAGTTGCCAAACTGAACGGCAGTTGCCAACTTAACGACACTGTCTGGAATGCATGAACTCTGACTGTCGGTCATTTCGACCGCTTCAAAAGGTGGTCTAAATTAGTAGTTGCCAACTATTCTGGTTGGCTTTCATACATCAGACCACAGATGACTGCAGGAAAAAAATGACTGCATTGACTGCTGACAATCATGGCCTGCTGAAACCAGCTTCTCTGGCGACTCTCTGTCGTTGTCTTTGACAAGGGTATAAAGTATTTCCATAGTGGACTTCAGAATTGCCTCTATCACCTGGTTGGGTACTGTTGGCCTTTGAGAGGAAAAAAGAGAAGCCAGGGGTCATTCAGTGTAAATGCTGTGCAAGATTCCGCTTTACCTTCTCTATGAAGTTCAACACCTTTTCCACTGTTCAGACTGTCGCTGTTGCAATATTGAAGACAACGTGTTTGCAGAGACAACACTTTTGCAACAACACTCACTAACCGAGGGCGGTTACTCAAGAAAATAAGTTTTTCAAACTTTCAGGAAAGTACAAGATTTATTGTCAAGAATTCGTCTCTCATATATATATATATATATATATATATATATATATATATATATATATATATATATATATATATATATACTCGCTAGGTGCTGTCCATGTATTAATATCAACTCTCCAAAATACTCGAAAATATATTAAAACTAATTAGTCCAAAGTAACAAATGAAGAGGTAGCATAAGAAGAATGTAGTCGTGACCGAAGAATTCCTCATAAACAAATCCCAGAAGAATAGATAGCATTCTAACTCCTATACTGCTAAAACCGAGACAGTTGATTTGGAACCTGAAACAACCAGGACGTATCTCACTGCGCTACCCTCCGGACAAAAACATTTGAGTAAGAGGTTAATCCCATGTATGGTCTATAAGTTTTCTTCCCTGCGATAAACAGAAAACGTCCTCAAGCTCATCAAATGTGCTTTGATGCAACCGAAAAAAACCACCATGCGGATTATCTCACAATTTCATAATGGGATTTTTTTTAAATCGGTGTTCTAGGGGATTCTTAAAGTAATTGTAACAGGGTGACAACGCTTTGCTGATTTTGCTTTCTGTGCATGGGCCGCTCCTATTTTCCAATCTGTCACCATGTAGCCAGTTGCCCACTCAGCGATTTCTCGCCAGTCTGTCACCATGTAGCCAGTTGCCCACTCAAGGATTTCTCGCCCGTTCACACGCTCTCCACCCCCTGCTTCCTCCATAGTATACCCACCTTTTCCTACGCATCCCTGGTACAACCCCCCAGCCCACACCTTCACCAATCCCATGCCACGCCTTTTCCGGTTTTATCAGATATATTGAGGTGACCGCTTGTGTCCAGACACTTGTGTTGAGAACCGCATAGAGTACGGACTCATGCTTGCCACTGTATGAAATAAATGGATGTAACGGGAACTTGACTGGCTCCATGTCCCTCTGTGCTCCTGCCGCCCAAGCACTTGGGAGGCAGGGGAAAAAGTTCCCGACCTGCAACCGTAGCCCCAGCAGCGTAAATGCTGGCGTCGCTACATAATTATTATCAGTCCACTCCTCTTATGCTTTGATCCGTTCTTACTTGACTTCAGCATGCTCACCGTGACGCACAAACACAGACTATACAACCACACTTGACTTCAGCATGCTCACCGTGACGCACAAACACAGACTATACAACCACACTTGACTTCAGCATGCTCACCGTGACGCACAAACACAGACTATACAACCACACTTGACTTCAGCATGCTCACCGTGACGCACAAACACAGACTATACAACCACACTTGACTTCAGCATGCTCACCGTGACGCACAAACACAGACTATACAACCACACTTGACTTCAGCATGCTCACCGTGACGCACAAACACAGACTATACAACCACACTTGACTTCAGCATGCTCACCGTGACGCACAAACACAGACTATACAACCACACTTGACTTCAGCATGCTCACCGTGGACGCACAAACACAGACTATACAACCACACTTGACTTCAGCATGCTCACCGTGACGCACAAACACAGACTATACAACCACACTTGACTTCAGCATGCTCACCGTGACGCACAAACACAGACTATACAACCACACTTGACTTCAGCATGCTCACCGTGACGCACAAACACAGACTATACAACCACACTTGACTTCAGCATGCTCACCGTGACGCACAAACACAGACTATACAACCACACTTGACTTCAGCATGCTCACCGTGACGCACAAACACAGACTATACAACCACACTTGACTTCAGCATGCTCACCGTGACGCACAAACACAGACTATACAACCACACTTGACTTCAGCATGCTCACCGTGACGCACAAACACAGACTATACAACCACACTTGGCTTCAGCATGCTCACCGTGACGCACAAACACAGACTATACAACCACACTTGACTTCAGCATGCTCACCGTGACGCACAAACACAGACTATACAACCACACTTGACTTCAGCATGCTCACCGTGACGCACAAACACAGACTATACAACCACACTTGACTTCAGCATGCTCACCGTGACGCACAAACACAGACTATACAACCACCTGCAAGAGTCACGTGACTTTAAAAAAACTTTCAAAGTTGCACCGTTCTCAGTTAGAGTTTAGATGCTGTTTCTTGTGTATAAATGCTGAAACCAGATAGCACCTCAGAGCTTCATGAAACTCTTGACAGCAAATCATTTCCCCAAAGGACCTGGGTGATATTGCTCTTCAACAAGACAAGCTCTAGATCCACACGCAATATTTTCAGGTAAATCTCAGCACCGTAAGACTGTTCTATCTATGTTTTGTCAATATTTTGCCTTGAGTCTGTCTTCTTTGTCCCAAATGGCTGCATCTGAGTCGGCGCTCGTATCAACTGCAATGTGCGGAGCCTCTGCTCATAAGATCCCCCTGTGGATACAGTGGGTAAGAATTGACCCACCGCGTCTCACTACGCGATTCGTAAGAGGCGTGTAACTAGGGACACCGTGCATTGATTGTGGTGTGTCTTTCCAAGGTGACTACTACCTGCTGGGGAGAAAAAATCCCACATCAAAGTCACGGTTTCCAGACAGACCAGATAAGAAGACATGATGTGCCACACACAGATGCATGTGACATGTCATCGTTGATGAGAAGTGAGCATGTTTGGCCGTTATCATTTGTATGCACATCATCAGTCTTCTCTTCATCTCACCAGAAAAGTAATCAAAACGGATCAGTGAAAAACTCTTAACGAAAAACTCTAGTCATGATTCATACGTGGATTCCGCTGGTGATTCAAACTGTCTGTATCTCGTTCATCAGTGTCAGATGAATTGGCCAAGCTTCGGCACCTGGTTAGATGGATTCAGATAGGTACATACGAAGATTTTGCAAATGAAATACATGTATGTCAGTTTTGCTCTGTTTATCCGGGGAATAAAGATGATGGAAAACTTCGGCGCTCTCTGCTCCAAGTCCACATCAGACTCTTTCCGATCATTGTTGGAACAGACTGCCTTGCCCTTGGGGGCTCCTCCGCCGTTGGAAAGTCACCCGCCCTCATGCTCAACACCAGACAAGACTACAATTTGCTTTCCAGTCACGTGGCAAAAGCTGGCATGTCTATGATCGGCCAACGCAGTGGACATGAGATGACCAGAACAAAACCAAAACAAAGATGATGATCAAGTCTGGATGTTTGAAGTGGCGTGCATTGGTGCCAGACTCGCAGCGAGACAGAATCTCAAGGACTGCTGCGCACGACACTGAGATGTTGCACCTTAGATAAGGAACGCGTTGATGTCTTTATCGCAAGTTCACACGGTGTTCGCTACAACTACTTATCAACGACATGGGGTCGTGGAAATTGTCTTGAGGAGTAATTTCCAACTGAAGAACTGCATGGGCTGAACATGCTGTCAGCAACGTCTCATTCAAGGAGTCGCTCATGACCCACTGATCCGGGGTCTCTCCAGTCAGTGCTCCCCTCAACAACGGGTCTCAGGAATGTCCAGGCAAAACTGAAAGGGCGGAGTCCCTCCAGGAGATCCAGGGGCGCCTTGGGGCAGAGCCCTGTATGCATAGTGTTGCAAAGTCGGGCACGAGCGGGGGGCCATTCCGTTTGCAACGTCACTCCTGCAGGCAGCAGAAGGGCCGCGGTTCGTGGCTCCATTAAGTGCTCTCGTGGCGTGACAGGAAGCGCCGTTGCTCAAAGACGCAGTGCCGGTGGAGACAGGGTGCAGCGATGTTACGTGAGTGGAACTAAGCAGCGGAGACATCGCGTGACTGGAACCTCCGTTTTGCAATGATGTCATGTGGCTCGACTCCCCGTTTTGCAAAGGTGATGAGTGACTGCATCCTTCGTCTTGTTGCGGGGATGTCACGTGATTGCATCCTCCATTTTGTTGCAGGGATGCCACGTGACTGGAGCCTCCATTTTGCTGGGACATCACGTGACTAGGACCGCCATTTTGCAAGGAGGTCACTCGACTGATATTAGGCTGCAGAAAGGTCACGCGAGAGGAACCTCCATTCTGCTGGGATGCAGCGTTATCACAGATGATGCATGGCGGTTGCGCGCGCACCAAGAGGGCGTCGTTGGAGGCCCAGAACGCCTTGCGCACCATCTTGGCAACGACATGTCTGAAGCTAAGAAGTGCGTGGCGGTAGGGCTCAGTCAGCAGCCAGACAATCGGTACCGTCAGCTGGCGCAGACAGCGATGCAGCCACGTCAGCAACCACATGTTGGCGTGTACCTTGTTTGCCTCCTGCATACAAAGAATGGACCAGTCTCAGTAGCTGCTGTCGTCTCGCATTGTTCTTCAAACGTGAAATGGAGTATCGCATTACCATTGAGACGCTTGCAAGTACAGGACACTCATCAACAACGACGACTTCGGATACGCTGCTGTTGATGTAATGAACTTTTAATGATTGATTAATGAACAACACGTGTTGCTGAGGATGAAGAAATTCTCATTTGCTTTAAAAGCGTGCGAGACATGACCAGATAAATTTCATTTCCAGATATGCCGCAACGTTTAGCCTGTTTTACAGCGTTAGTCACTGTAGAGGACTGTTACACAAGCATTCGAATATGGTGCAAGACTGAAAAACCATTTTCCTGCGCTTCATACTCATGTTTCTCTTCCACAAACTTTATTCGGCGCTCCATCCCACAAATGCCAGTGACTTCTCTTCGTCACACAGCTAAAGCAAAGCCAAGCAAATATCATCGCCGCCTACCTTAGGATTGTAGATGACGAAGAACTCGGGAAGGACGCAGATGACTGTGATCCAAACGATGATGATGACGTCAGCAGGAAATGCTGGAGGTTCTGCCTTTTCTGGCGAGGCGCGACCGTCCGGGACTTGCAGCAGGGGGGCTGATGAAGCTTCAGACTCCTCCGCTCTGCGCCTCCTGCGCAGCTTGGGTGACGCCCTCGACCCTTCCCTGCAGAACCAGGTCAGCGTCAGGATGGCGGAGGTGACGAGGGCCATGCACAGGGGCACGATGAAGGAGACCAGCTTGATGGCGAAGGGTCCCTCGGGGAAGGGCTCGTGCAGGTGAGGTTGATCCTCGGTAAAGCACACGTGGATGAGCTGCATCAGCGCTGTGCAGACGCTAAACACCCACACCTGTTGGCATGTATGATAGTAAAATGCACTTACTGAAATTAGGATGAATGAGAAAGAAAATATGACGACTGTACTGCGTATGGTATCGTTGATGATGACAAAATCAGAACTGCAATGATGATGTCAACAACCTTGCTACTGCTGCTAATGATGAGAATGATAATGATAATAACGATGGCTCTTTCAATAGCTATTTTGCTGCGGACTAGATATATTTAGCCATACCTCTTAAAATTGCACTCAATTGCCTATCTACATGCCCCTCAACAAGTATCCATGAACCAAAATAATGAATTATCTCCTCAAAGGCCGTACAAGTAATCTGAGACAATAGCATTTTGCCTGGGCCAGCTGTCTTGGCTTGTTCAAAACTGCACACACAAAATCAGAAATAAGTCAAAAGGCTCGTAACGTCGCCTCAGACCAAACAGTTTTAGGCCAGCCTGGGGATTTAGGCCAAGTCTAAATTCGTATATATCGAGTCACGCATGCAAATCTGGGTAGTCCACACCCCAGGTAGAAGTGCAGGGCGAAGAAGAAGGTGCCTACCATGGCACTGCCCACGTGGGGGAGAAAAGTGCGCACACAGGAGTGCTGTCCGGCTCGCCCGCAGTCCAGGATGTCCAGTGTTGCTAGACAGCTCAGGCTCAGCAGCCCCGCCATCCTGCTCAGCGTGTATACGGTCACGGCTGCGATGGAGGCGGCAGAGAAGGGATCCCTTTCCCGGTGGTGTAGCGTGTCGGCCGTCGCCAGGGGCACGAAGACCCCATTGTGCAATAAACCTATGATGTTACAAAGGAAGACGAAACAGTATTCGTCACAGAAAAAGTTGAGCAGATGTATCACGAACAGGGTATTCGTATTCGTCATCTTTATCGTTGTCTGGTAGACGCAGGTATTGTAGTTGTCATTCCTACAGGTGTACACACAGTACACAGTACACAGTAATTTATTGCGCCAAGTGACATCATTTAAAAAACGAGCACGAGGAAAACTAAGTGATGAAGGCTAAAAGAAACAAAACAAAAAGCCAAACACACGCATCGCTAACATACCCTAACACGCCGTTTATGCAAAAAACATGGACATTTCCCGATGTACCTCACTCACGACACACACGCAGCTGCACATAGACAAGAGATAAGACTGCACCTGAAACCAAAAGGGTTAACTGGTAAATGGCAATATACAATGAACAGTTAAAGTTACTATTTAAGAACTGTTGACAAAAGAGGAACAAACTAAGATGATACACCCACCCACCCACCCCCCTTTTAAGTGGCAATAAATAATACATATAAACAGAGACAAGACCACTAAGACGTACCCCCCCAACCCCCCCACCCCCATCCCACCCCCCGTCACCACACAAAAGAATACAATAGAACAATACAAAAACAACCCTGCGCACGTGAAAGCTACAAGAAGACCAACCCTTCCCCACCCCACCCCCCCTCCCCCCACCCCCCCAACCACACTCAGTAGCAGTCCATATAACCCAGAGGAAGCACAAAAGAGAAAGTGGCACTGTCAAAGATGTGGAGAAGTGTGTGCGCACCGCCGACAGGATCAGCGGCGGCAAAGCTGCCTGGGGAGGTTCTGGACAGCGTTGAGCTCCGTCACCGCCGTGGGGAAGAACGAGTTCTGAAAACGGCATGTGCGCGTTTTGAGGGACCTGAAACGACGGCCAGAGGGAAGGAGCTGGAAGAGGGAACAAGCAGGGTGGGAGGGGTCCGCCACAATCTTACGGGACTTGCGCACTATGCGCTGGGCGTAGATAGAGGCTAGGGAGGGCAGATCACGGCCAATGATCCTGCCAGCAGCGTGCACGACACGCTCCAGCTTGTCTTTCTGCGCAATAGTATGCTCTGGATCAAAGATATGCTGCACCTGGCTTTTCTTGTATCATGTCAGTTTGTATGTGGTCAAGTTTTCGAAGAATTTAAACCAAATGGTAAGTGGCAGGGAGGGAAAGTGTACAGCTTTTAGAGACCCAGGTATATGATCAAATTTGATATCTACCTCAGTTCGTTTATCAGGAAATATTTCGTACGCTCTACCTAGTCTGAGTCAATATATCTGGACTCCTGTGAGGCTTTCCATAAAGAAACAGAGTGTGACAGGTTGTTCTGAATTAACACAGCAGTAAGCCCAGAGAAGGTGCGAATATCTCACCAGAGGAGTTTAGTCGCAATTGCACGCTTTTAGGCAGCAGAACCCGTCGCATTTGATGCACTACGTTTTTTAATACAGAGCAGATATAATTATATCTTTAAACAAGAAGGGCAAAGCCCATATAACTCACATGCTTGACCTTGACCTTTAAATGACCTTGACCTTTACATGACCTGACCTTCAGGTGACCTTCAAGGTCATGGTCAAACAACTAAACCTAGCAATGACATCATGCACTAAGAACTGCTTTACACATTTTTTCTACCAAATTCATGCAACACAAAGCTGTTAATTCAAGACATAGGAAGCACAATGATGCTTTTTGGCACTTTCTACCATGAGATATGGTCACTTTTAGTGGTTCACTACCCCATTTTGGTCATATTTCATAAGGGTCAAAGTGACCTTGACCTTGATGATATGTGACCAAATGTGTGTCATGATAAAAGTATAACATGTGTACTACAATTTTATGAAGTTTGGAAGAGTTATCTTCCATAGTTCAGGGTCAAGGTCACTTCAAAATATGTATACAATCCAACTTTAAAGAGCTCCTGTGACCTTGATCTTGAAGCAAGGTCAATCACACTGGTATCAAAAGATAGGGATTACTTTGCCAATCTCAAAAACTTCAGAGAAAATTGAGAAAATGTGAAAAATGGCTGTTTTTTATACAATATTTACGGCCCCTGCGACCTTGACCTTGAAGCAAGGTCAAGTCACTATGTATGTTTTTGAGGCCTTGTCATGCCAAATTGGGTGTTGATAGACTTAATAGTCTCCGAGAAAAATCCAACGTTAAAGTTTTTCACAGACGCCCGGACGCCCGGACGCCCGGACGGACGACACGGGTGAGTACATAGACTCACTTTTGCTTCGCATGTGAGTAAAAAATCTTACAATCAAAGCAACTAAGGTACTGGCAATGATTAGAGAAATGTCTACTTCCACTAAAAGACCCCACCTAAAAAGAATATTAACAGTTTTGAACACGGTCGAAGTTCCACAGCAGCGATTTCTGAAACGTTCGAGAATACATTACCACTAAAGCACTACGTTCAGTGAGGTGAAAGGAGTGCAGCAGTAATGACAGGTTTAAGTCCGTCGTACAGGACGCGACGAGGCAAGGAAGCAGCAAGTAGATCGTGAGGTGAAAGGAGTACAGGACGCGACGAGGCAAGGAAGCAGCAAGTAGATCGTGAGGTGAAAGGAGTGCAGGACGCGACGAGGCAAGGAAGCAGCAAGTAGATCGTGAGGTGAAAGGAGTGCAGGACGCGACGAGGCAAGGAAGCAGCAAGTAGATCGTGAGGGCGGCACAAAAAGCTCGCTGCCTCAAATAGCCGGCAGGCTATTTCCCTGCGACGAAGCAGAGGCGCAGCCATTAATTAACCAATCAGCAAAGAGCCCAGGGGAGCAAGCACTGAGTTACATGATAGTAGCCAGTGGGACCAACTCGTGAAGGAGATGCTTGTCGCAATGGGAAGCAAGGAAACAATGGCGCTCCGTCCCATCATCTGCAAAGGGCTTAACTGTGTGCAGAAGCTCTAGTCACACTACCATTGGTCGTGCACAAGTCAGGAGGCATGGCGATTACCTGCTGCCAGATATCCGAGAACGGCCTCGGAGCGTGGCTGCTGACGCAATGAGGCGAAGGTCAAGGTGAGAATCATGACGGTTGAGTGCAAGAAAAAGGCCATACAGGCCAGCACAACAGTGGGGGTCTCCAGGGAGGGCAGCAGGGGCGTCTCTACTTGGGTCTTGTTGACGTCCGCTCCCAACTTGACTAGAATGTTACTCCAATGCATTGTGAAGGACCTGCAAGGTGGAAGACACGCGTACACGAGGATATTTAAGGGGACTGCTGTTACTAAAGAGGACTATGCATGATGGTAAATGCTGTTAATGATGTGCAGGAAGACGTGATCATTCTCCAGTTTTGCTAATAATGATATTCATGATCAGGCGACATATTCGGCTACTTATATGTAAATACTGGGACTAACGTTGTTCCCAACCTATTTCTTAACATGCGTATCTAAGTCTTCCGTAAAAGATTCTGTCAAGCAAAAAAAAGGTTATTGTTAGTTTCCATCGCACGTATTTACCACACTCTGATCAGCTCAAGTGATTTCCATGATCAATGGCCTTGCATAGCCTACATAGGGTGACAGGCCGTGAAACTCCATTAATAACTAATATCACTCATTCCTGTAGTCTCACGACAGAAATCACGTTCACAGTAACAACAAATTTACTATTGGCGGTGATTGGCAATCACATAAATATTAACTTTAAAAGGTACACAGGCTCTGACAACTTGACAAAGGCGAGTGATAGGGATGAATAGATACCTGGAATTTTTTAATCCCGTAGGCTTCACTACGAAAAGATCATATTAAATTACACACAGAGCAGTTGTGCCTGTATCACATCTATCAAGAATTTTTTTAATCTGGTGAAGTTCTATAGTATTGGGTCCAATCAAGCACTCTCCTCCACTACAAATGTAGGGCGTCCATTTTGCTTCAGAAACGTGAGTGACGTATCACGACTCAATAGTGTGACGTAGATTTTGTTTTTCTTCCAAGACGTGGTAGTTCTATTTTTCTGTTCCATTTTACTCTTGACCACGGCACAATAAAGTGATAAAGAGAGCCATAACCCAGAGATGTGTAGTCGATAGCATATATAATCAATTAGCACAGAGCAGCAATTTAACAGGAGACCCATCACAAACTGGTCAAAGATGCAGAAAAAATCACCTCTGCAAAACTTTGAACGAGTAGTTAAAAAAAGAAGTAGTCTTTCTGAGTGTGCAAAGAGGAGCAAAGCAGGCTAGATAAGTGCCATTCTAGTAAACTAGAAATTTCGCCTACCGGCAAAAGTATCTCTAGCACTGTTGACGTCACGTGATGGAAGGTTTTCGGCCAATTTATGCAAGCCGAGGTCACACGAGAGGCTTGTGGGATCATTCTAGTAAACTAGAGATTTCGCCTACCGGCAAAAGTATCTCTAGCACAGTTCACATCACGTGATGGAAGGTTTTTGGCCAATTTATGCAAGCGGAGGTCACACGAGAGGCTTGTGGGATAGCCGATGTGCTCCCTGACATACGCCGTTAAAGTAGTTCTAAGACTATTTCGCACAAAACTCTTAACTTACTCTTGTTGAGACAACAAACAAGCGTTTATTCGATACAATAAAATGTTTCTGTTGAAATAGAACCAAGTTTTTACATCTGAATGATTTCTGTAAAAAGTGGAGAGAAAAATAGTATCAGAACGAACTATTTTTGGCGCAAGGCTGTAATGCCAAGGGTCAAGCCTATTACGCATTCATTGCGAACTGTGCCAGAGAATACTACTGACTCGGGTTTACAGAATGGATAAGTGCATTCTGTGAACCCGAGTCAGTACTGTTTCGACGGCAGGCAAAGTCTCTAGTGGACTAGAATGAGATAAGTGTGGATATTGAAATATTTCAAAGCATTTATTTCCAAGCCAGCAGAACAAGCTTCACCACAGCGAGAGTGGGAATGACACTAGCGAGAGAAGTGGGGATGACAGTAGGGAGAGGAGTGGATATGTCAGTTGGGAGAGGAGTGGAGATGTCAGTAGAGAGAGGAGTGGGGATGACAGTAGTGAGAGGAGTGGAGATGTGAGTTGGGAGATGAGTGGGGATGTCAGTAGAGAGAGGAGTGGAGATGACAGTAGTGAGAGGAGTGGATATGTCAGTAGGGAGAGGAGGGGGATGACAGTAGTGAGAGGAGTGGATACGTCAGTAGGGAGAGGAGTGGAGATGTCAGTAGTGAGAGGAGTGGGGATGACAATAGGGAGAGGAGTGGGGATGACAACAGGGAGAGGAGTGGGGATGACAGTAGAGAGAGGAGTGGGGATGACAGTAGTGAGATGAGTGGAGATGTCAGTAGTGAGAGGAGTGGGGATGACAATAGGGAGAGGAGTGGGGATGACAGTAGAGAGAGGAGTGGGGATGACAGTAGGAAGAGGAGTGGGGATGACAGTAGTGAGATGAGTGGGGATGACAGTAGTGAGATGAGTGGAGATGTCAGTAGTGAGAGGAGTGGGGATGACAATACGGAGAGGAGTGGGGATGACAGTAGAGAGAGGAGTGGGGATGACAGTAGGAAGAGGAGTGGGGATGACAACAGGGAGAGGAGTGGGGATGACAGTAGAGACAGCAGTGGGGATGACAGTAGTGAGATGAGTGGATATGTCAGTAGGGAGAGGGGTGGAGATGACAATAGGGAGAGGAGTGGGGATGACAATAGGGAGAGGAGTGGGGATGACAATAGGGAGAGGAGTGGGGATGACAATAGGGAGAGGGGTCGGAATGTCAGTAGAGAGAGGAGTGGAAATGTCAGTAGTGAGAGGAGTGGAGATGTCAGTAGTAAGAGGAGTGGAGATGTCAGAAAGGAGATGAGTGGAGATGTCAGTAGTAAGAGGAGTGGAGATGTCAGAAAGGAGAGGAGTGGAGATGTCAGTAGTAAGAGGAGTGGGGATGTCAGTAGAGAGAGGAGTGGAGATGTCAGTAGGGAGAGGAGTGGGGATGTCAGAAAGGAGAGGAGTGGAGATGTCAGTAGGGAGAGGAGTGGGGATGGCAGTAGTGAGAGGAGTGGAGATGTCAGTAGGGAGAGGAGTGGAGATGTCAGTAGAGAGAGGAGTGGAGATGTCAGAAAGGAGAGGAGTGGGAGTGGGGATGTCAGTAGTGAGAGGAGCGGAGATGTCAGTAGGGAGAGGAGTGGAGATGTCAGTAGGGAGAGGAGTGGAGATGTCAGAAAGGAGAGGAGTGGGGATGACAACAGGGAGAGGAGTGGATACGTCAGTAGGGAGAGGAGTGGGAATGACAGTAGAGACAGCAATGGGGATGACAGTAAAGACAGCAGTGGGGGTGACAATAGAGTTAGGAGTGGGGCTGACAATGGGGAGAGGAGTGGGGATGACAATAGGGAGAGGAGTGGGAATGACAATAGGGAGAGGGGTCGGAATGTCAGTAGAGAGAGGAGTGGAGATGTCAGTAGTGAGAGGAGTGGAGATGTCAGTAGTGAGAGGAGTGGAGATGTCAGTAGTGAGAGGAGTGGAGATGTCAGTAGTGAGAGGAGTGGAGATGTCAGTAGTGAGAGGAGTGGAGATGTCAGTAGTGAGAGGAGTGGAGATGTCAGTAGTGAGAGGAGTGGAGATGTCAGTAGTGAGAGGAGTGGAGATGTCAGTAGTGAGAGGAGTGGGGATGTCAGTAGTGAGAGGAGTGGAGATGTCAGTAGTGAGAGGAGTGGAGATGTCAGTAGTGAGAGGAGTGGAGATGTCAGTAGTGAGAGGAGTGGGGATGTCAGTAGTGAGAGGAGTGGGGATGTCAGTAGTGAGAGGAGTGGGGATGTCAGTAGTGAGAGGAGTGGAGATGTCAGGAGGGAGAGGAGTGGGGATGCCAACAGGGAGAGGGGTCGGAATGTCAGTAGAGAGAGGAGTGGAGATGTCAGTAGTGAGAGGAGTGGAGATGTCAGTAGTGAGAGGAGTGGAGATGTCAGTAGTGAGAGGAGTGGGGATGTCAGTAGTGAGAGGAGTGGGGATGTCAGTAGTGAGAGGAGTGGAGATGTCAGGAGGGAGAGGAGTGGGGATGCCAACAGGGAGAGGAGTGGATACGTCAGTAGGGAGAGGAGTGGGAATGACAGTAGAGACAGCAGTGGGGATGACAGTAAAGACAGCAGTGGGGGTGACAATAGAGTTAGGAGTGGGGATAACAATAGGGAGAGGAGTGGGGATGACAATAGGGAGAGGAGTGGAGATGACAATAGGTAGAGGGGTCGGAATGTCAGTAGAGAGAGGAGTGGAGATGTCAGTAGTGAGAGGAGTGGAGATGTCAGTAGTGAGAGGAGTGGGGATGTCAGTAGTGAAAGGAGTGGAGATGTCAGAAGGGAGAGGAGTGGGGATGTCAGTAGTGAGAGGAGTGGGGATGTCAGTAGTGAGAGGAGTGGAGATGTCAGTAGTGAGAGGAGTGGGGATGTCAGTAGTGAGAGGAGTGGAGATGTCAGTAGTGAGAGGAGTGGGAATGTCAGTAGTGAGAGGAGTGGAGATGTCAGTAGTGAGAGGAGTGGGGATGTCAGTAGTGAGAGAAGTGAAGATGTCAGTAGTGAGAGGAGTTTAGATGTCAGTGGTGAGAGGAGTGGAGATGTCAGTAGTGAGAGGAGTGGGGATGACAGTAGTGAGAGGAGTGGAGATGTAAGTAGTGAGAGGAGTGGGGATGTCAGTAGTGAGAGGAGTGGGGATGTCAGTAGTGAGAGGAGTGGGGATGTCAGTAGTGAGAGGAGTGGGGATGTCAGTAGTGAGAGGAGTGGAGATGTCAGTAGTGAGAGGAGTGGGGATGACAGTAGTGAGAGGAGTGGAGATGTAAGTAGTGAGAGGAGTGGGGATGTCAGTAGTGAGAGGAGTGGAGATGTAAGTAGTGAGAGGAGTGGGGATGTCAGTAGTGAGAGGAGTGGGGATGTCAGTAGTGAGAGGAGTGGAGATGTCAGTAGTGAGAGGAGTGGAGATGTCAGAAGGGAGAGGAGCGGAGATGTCAGTAGTGAGAGGAGTGGAGATGTAAGTAGTGTGAGGAGTGGGGATGACAGTAGTGAGAGGAGTGGGGATGTCAGTAGTGAGAGGAGTGGGGATGACAGTAGTGAGAGGAGTGGGGATGTCAGTAGTGAGAGGAGTGGGGATGTCAGTAGTGAGAGGAGTGGGGATGTCAGTAGTGAGAGGAGTGGGGATGTCAGTAGTGAGAGGAGTGGGGATGTCAGTAGTGAGAGGAGTGGGGATGTCAGTAGAGAGAGGAGTGGAGATGTCAGTAGTGAGAGGAGTGGAAATGTCCGTAGTGAGAGGAGTGGAGATGTCAGTAGTGAGAGGAGTGGAGATGTCAGTAGTGAGAGGAGTGGAGATGTCAGAAGGGAGAGGAGTGGAGATGTCAGTAGTGAGAGGAGTGGAGATGTCAGTAGAGAGAGGAGTTGAGATGTCAGTAGTGAGAGGAGTGGATACGTCAGTAGGGAGAGGAGTGGAGATGTCAGAAGGGAGAGGAGTGGAGATGTCAGAAGGGAGAGGAGTGGAGATGTCAGAAGGGAGAGGAGTGGAGATGTCAGAAGGGAAAGGAGTGGGGATGTCAGTAGTGAGAGGAGTGGGGATGTCAGTAGTGAGAGGAGTGGAGATGTCAGTAGTGAGAGGAGTGGGGATGTCAGTAGTGAGAGGAGTGTGGATGACAGTAGTGAGAGGAGTGGAGATGTCAGTAGTGAGAGGAGTGGAGATGTCAGTAGTGAGAGGAGTGGAGATGTCAGTAGTGAGAGGAGTTTAGATATCAGTAGTGAGAGGAGTGGAGATGTCAGAAGGGAGAGGAGTGGAGATGTCAGTAGTGAGAGGAGTGGAGATGTCAGTAGAGAGAGGAGTGGAGATGTCAGTAGTGAGAGGAGTGGATACGTCAGTAGTGAGAGGAGTGGAGATGTCAGAAGGGAGAGGAGTGGAGATGTCAGTAGTGAGAGGAGTGGAGATGTCAGTAGTGAGAGGAGTGGAGATGTCAGTAGTGAGAGGAGTGGAGATGTCAGAAGGGAGAGGAGTGGGGATGTCAGTAGTGAGAGGAGTGGAGATGTCAGTAGTGAGAGGAGTGGAGATGACAGTAGGGAGAGGAGTGGGGATGTCAGTAGTGAGAGGAGTGGGGATGACAGTAGTGAGAGGAGTGGAGATGTCAGAAAGGAGAGGAGTGGAGATGTCAGTAGTGAGAGGAGTACGGATTACAGTAGTGAGAGGAGTGGGGATGTCAGTAGTGAGAGGAGTGGGGATGTCAGTAGTGAGAGGAGTGGGGATGGCAGTAGTGAGAGGAGTGGGGATGGCAGTAGTGAGAGGAGTGGAGATTTCAGTAGTGAGAGGAGTGGAGATGTCAGAAGGGAGAGGAGTGGGGATGACAACAGGGTGAGGAGTGGGGATGTCCGAAGGTAGAGGAGTGGGGATGTCAGTAGGGAGTGGCGATATCAGAAGGGAGAGGAGTTGTGATGACAACACATGAGTCTCCAGAGAGAAACTCAACACTTCATTGATTGGTCGAAATTTCCGCCATCTTGAAATTTTCGTCTGCTGCAGTTGCGGTTGCGGTTACATGCGTCGCTTCGTTTTCAAAGATGATGTTCCGAAAAGCGGACATCAAATTTCCGCCATCTTGAAATGGTTGGATATATCAATAACGGGTGAAGCTTTATATTCTAACTCCATCCCACGTTTGACTCTCAACGGGTGGTCCCTACGCCGCATCTGTACGGCCCGACGCTGATGTTGGACACAAACGTAACTCCAGGGCCCGACAAAAAGTAACGCGTCCGGGTTTAGGTGAAACTCCCCGAAGTGTGTAGGTTTCTCTCTGGAGACTCATTAGACATCAGCTGCTGAAAAAGTGCGAAAATCAGAACTTGAAGAGTGCGATGGACCACGAATCGAATTCGCGCTAGCGACGCACATGTAACCGCAACTGCAGCAGACGAAAATTTCAAGACGGCGGAAATTTCGACCAATCAATGAAGTGTGGAGTTTCTCTCTGGAGACTCATGTGATGACAACAGGGAGAGGAGTGGGGATGTCAGAAGGGAGAGGAGTGGGGATGTCAGTAGGGAGAGGAGAGGGGATCACAACAGGGAGAAGGGGTGGGTAAAAAGGTGTGCGTGTGTGTGGGAGATGAATGGGGAGCTTGGAGTGAAGCGTTCATGAAGGAGTGAGGGGATTGTCGCATTTATGTGAGAAAGTGGTGGTTGAGAGAGGAATGAGTTAGACCAGGGCAAGGTAGGCGGCATGGATACGTTCATCAGATGAACTCGGATAAGTACATTTGTGTGGCTTTGCATACATGTGTGCGTGCTTGTGTGCTTATGTATTCATACGTTCACGCGCATGTGTGCAGGCATGGATGTTTGGATATGGATTCCGACCGGTCAGTTGTACAGACATTTCATTCGAGTTCCATCTGCGCACGAAAGTGGACAGCGACTTACGTGCATAATTGTATCCTTGGCTTATTTGAGAGTCACTGATAGCAAAACGATTCCCACTAATCCAGCCTTCACATTTCACTCAAACAGCAGCAAATGTGACCTGCCTGTACATTTCTCCACTTCCGTCCCTACTGGTCTCAATCCAGTCTTATGCCATATGCAATCTGCTGGAAGCCACTCCCAGCACATAGGCAATCGAAGGCGAGGTTCATTCAATCAGTTCCTTGTCTTGGAGTTCGCTGTCGACAAGGTCTGGAATAAGACAGGACATGATGATCAGGAGGCAAAGATCTTACCTTCTGTCTGCTTCAGCGAAATCCATGCAGATACCTCGGAACCGAGAATCGCGGTTGCACCATCGGTGTGTGTGGTTCCGATGCCTGACGTCATCGCCTCGGTGTCAAACAGCCACGTGTCAAACCGTTCGCTGTCACCATGCAGAATCGTGCAGCGCAAAAGCATGACAGACTAAAGGTGCGAACCATAGAGTTTATTCGCCATGATCTGCAGCAGCTGAGCGATACGGATCAGCACAGTTCGTGGTGAAAGAAAGTAAAAGCCTATGGCGTTCTTCGCTTCTTTCTCACTTATGATATGATAGACTGTGTGTGAATGACAACATCGTGAAGCTACCAGAGGTATCTTTAGGGAAAAGTTAATTCGAAATAGTCCGAATTTAGTTGTACCACAGTTACTGTCTACTACTTTCTACATCTATCGTCGATTGGTAAGAGGCGTGACTTGATCTGTGCTTACTCTGTACTATTCTAATGATTTTCACGTTCAGTGGCCTTACATAACCTAAAAAGGCTAATAGGCCTTAAAACTCCATTCATTCATCTATCCTACACATATGGTAGTTACTGATAACTTCAATGGATTTCTTTCATGTGGATATTTAACTCACAAATCTACTCACTTGCCACGATAACGAAAACCCAGGTTGAAAAGAGGGACGTCAAGAGGAGGAAACTTCCATCGATCTTGCTTCAGTCGAACTGTTTTCTGTGTGTACTTTGCTTGGTGATATACAAGCAATGCATGCACGAGTCTTTGCCATACTGTACAGTAAGTCCCCCCCCCCCCCCCTCCACTCCCCTTCCTCTCATTTGCTAATGGCGAGGGATAAAAGCAGCAGGAGGAAGACACTCCCATCTCGTGGGTCCCGTATCATTAAAGCAGTAGGTATCCGTGTTTAGATCGTTGACAAAGTTTGTTGATTCGATGCATCTAAACAGCAACCGTTCTAGTTTTCTAGAGACTTCGCCTACCGGCGAAAGTGTCTATAGCCCATTTGACATCACGTGATGGAAGGTTTTCGTCCGAAATATGCAAATGGAGGTCACACGAGAGGCTTGTGGGATAGCCGATCTGCTCCCTGACATACGCCGTTAAAGTAGTTCTAAGACTATTTCGCACAAAAGTCTTGACTTATTCTTGTTGAGGCAATAAACAAGCGTTTAGTCGATAAAATAAAATGTTTGTGTTGAAATGGAATCCAGTTTTGACATCTGAATGATATCTGTAAAAAGCGGAGAGAAAAATAGTATCAGAACGAACTATTTTTGGAGCAATGCTGTAATGCGAAGGGTCAAGTCTATTACGCATTCATTGCGAACTGTGCCAGAGTCAATACAGACTCGGGTTCACAGAATGAACAAAAACACGGGAAATCGCATTTTTCAACAGTTGCCATTTCACGTGTATTCTGGGGGCACAAATTTTTTGGTGAGTTCACTAGAAATATGACATCATGGGGACTGCTATCATATCTAAATTCGAAAGGCAGGAAACACTCCTGCTGTGAAAGAGCGACTCCCTCAGACGCGCACAAAAGCCGCGATAGATTAGAAGACCCAAGGTGCTTTGCGTTGCCCAGTGAGCTATTCGTATCGATAGGCATCATTCACGTTTAGAGCCCTCCCGATAAGCGCTGGCGAGGCCCAAAGCTTTTCTCCTACATGAACCTCTCAACCCAGGCGCTCGCCCCTAGCGCTCATCTCTGAATGTTTTTGATTTTTTTTTCTAAACGAATCGCTATCTTCTGTGGAACACACCTCCCACATTGCGTAGTGGCGCGCTGTCTGCCCAGGCCTCATCCAGCTGTGGGGGCAAGATCTCTGTCAGTTTGGACATGGACACTATATCATATGGACGGCTGGCTGTGGCGTGTACAGAAATAAGTTCGCCGATAGCCTCGTTTTCAACATAGTTCTGGTCGCACTTCCGGTTGCTCCGCTTTCAAAGCCTTTGTTAGGTAAACACCTGGCGAAAATCACGATTTTTGTGTCTTAGTTTTAGCCATCTTAATTTTTTCTCCGCATAAGTCGGTGGGAAAATGTAACCCTGTGTTTAGTTTTGTTGTCATCCATTTCTGAAACGCCTAGTCAACCACAGTGTGTTGCGAAATGAGTGACATTAATAGTCAATAATAGTGCGTCCTCCAGCAACTTCGCTTTGGC
>JAWQFJ010006724.1:5000-7500 GCA_034096865.1 Theodoxus fluviatilis | reverse complement strand
TTAACTCGCAATCATCGAAACAGCGCTACACAGCTCTGAAGGTGGTGGGGGTCTGCCTGTGCGAAATTGAGGTTTTCGGTTCATTGCATTCTCTAAAAATTAATCTATAAAATGGTATAAGTTTTATGTCTTAAAAATGTATAAGTGCATTAAAAAATTAATTAAAGTTATAATTGTGATAATTTAGAGCATTTTTATTTGCCAAAATCGACCAATTTTGACCCTGCAAAACAACACGTAACCCTTGCAGAACCTCAACACATGGTCTTTCGCACGCTTTCTTTCATTTCTTCTGCTACGCAAAAAAACAAGATGATTGGATAATTCTAAGACCCTGTTGCTAAGGAGAATGTGTGAGGATTGCATGCAAAACTTTGAGGTCCATTTTCTCAAAACAAGTCGCGACTGAGTTTTCAACTTCAACTCGTTATAACTTCCACAATTTTTTAGCTACCAGGTTCGTTTTGGTGTCAAATTAATCAGGAAACTCTGTAAAATTCAAAAATATAAACATCTCAAAAATGATAAAATCCACCTTAAGACTGGTTTGGTGGTGCGGGGTCACATATTTTATGCGTTCAAGATGAGAGAACAAAAATTAGGAGAATAGATATTACCCTGCTGTACAGTTACTTAAATTGTTGTGGAAAAACTGCTCACAAGATGATGTTGGCACGGCACAATGTTGATGGAATTCTTGTAACATTTTCAACTGTGCACATGCAATGGGCCTATGGCCTCAATAAAGTTCAGTTCAGTTCAGTTCTCTCTCTCTCTCTCTCTCTCTCTCTCTCTCTCTCTCTCTCTCTCTCTGTGTGTGTGTGTGTGTGTGTGTGTGCACACGAGTATGCATGCATGTATATGTGAGAATGTATGTGTGTGTGCATATGTGTATGAATGTTTGTGGGTGTGTGTGTGAGTGTGTGTGTGTATGTGTACGCATGCACGTACACATTTGTGTGCACATGTATACACCGAAATCACCATGCGCTGGCTGAGTTCATGGAAATACGTTGTATTATGTTACTCATTCATTCTTATCTTTTTTGAACAGCAAAAATATTTAGGTTAATGTCATGACACACATTGTGAATCAGTGTAAAGGATTAATTACAGAAAAGAATTCTGGGTTGGATAATGTTTAGAAAGTTTTCTCAGATTTGATGAGACAAGAACTTTGTTTTCACAGACAAGGAAAAACTTCTCTTTTTTTCCAGTTGTAATGTATCCCATTTGTGAACTGTTGAACTTCTGTAGGATTGGTGATGTTTACCTCATATTCCACTCTCAGAACCGTTTTTTTAAATGTCGAATGATTGTGAAAGAAACACACCTAGCCGAAATTTCTTGCAAAAGCCAGAAAGCTCCCTTGCCTCGTGATTAGTTTATGGGTTACAGGCAAGTTGATTGCTGGACTGGGGGTTTGTGTAGAGTGGACTAGGCATGATTCATCACACATTATGTAAATGCCTCCCTTTTTATCAGTACTTTTGTCTGCCTCTGGTTTTTGTGGCAAGGGTTGATTGTCTTGCCCCCTGTGTTTAGTGGTCTGGTGTTTTTCAGTTTGATCACATCCTCTGGACTGATAGAGTGTTGGAGGATGTATGTGATGCATAAATCACAGTGTTTACCTCAATGACTACATTTTCCCTATGACATTTTCTGACCTCCCTCCTCTCCCTTTCACACTGTTTATCTGTATGTTTTTGTGCAAACGCAACATTTGCATCCTGAATAAAAGGTTTTTATGGTGTGAATGGCTCGTAAACAGTTCCTCGCCTTTTTGTTGCCAAGGTGTTTTTTGACTTGATAATTTGACAGCAACATATTTATCTTGTTGTGGGTAACATCGTTTTGTTAATGCAATGAAATTTTTTAAAAAGAAAAGTACTAGGTTTTTCAAGCAGCAAAACAGCATTAAAAAGATGTTTAAGACTGCATGCCTTGTTTGAAATACTCTCCCCCCTTTTTTTTTAAGTGAAACTTTGTGTTAGAAGCCGATTTGCGAGCTCAGTGTCGGCACTGAGCAAGAGAGATTGGAGGTCACATGACTTGAATTACATGACGATGTATGTTACTAGCATGACACACTATGTTAAAACTGGGACATAGTACGTTCAAAGTGGGATGTGGTACGCTAGTGTCTTGGTGATGCTAATTGATCGGAAACTGTTTAATATACCACTTATTTTGCAGTAGTTGGTATTTTGAAGTTTGCTATTGTATTCTTGACTATATCATTGAATATTGTATCAAGAACACTCTTACTTAATTCGTTTCTTTTAAAGCCTCATGTAATCAAGACTTTCGATATGTCAGAGCCCAGTAGGTGTGGTCTGCATAAAACTGTTTACAATCGTGTGCGTGTGTGTGTGTGTGTGTGTGTGTGTGTGTGTGTGTGTGTGTGTGTGTGTGTATGTGTGTGTGTGTGTGTGTGTGTGTGTGTGTGTGTAACCTGTGTTATCCATGTCTTAAACAGTGGGTATGTTTGGGTTGAAAA
>JAWQFJ010006722.1:22500-34977 GCA_034096865.1 Theodoxus fluviatilis | reverse complement strand
CAGTCTCCTTCAGTACCACCACCAGCTGCAGTTCTCCTTCTGTACCACCACCAGCTGCAGATCTCCCTCTGTACCACCACCAGCTGCAGATCTGCCTCTGTACCACCACCAGCTGCAGATCTGCCTCTGTACCACCACCAGCTGCAGATCTCCCTCTGTACCACCACCAGCTGCAGATCTCCCTCTGTACCACCACCAGCTGCAGATCTGCCTCTGTACCACCACCAGCTGCAGATCTCCCTCCGTACCACCACCAGCTGCAGATCTCCCTCCGTACCACCACCAGCTGCAGATCTCCCTCCGTACCACCACCAGCTGCAGATCTCCCTCTGTACCACCACCAGCTGCAGATCTCCCTCTGTACAACCACCAGCTGCAGATCTCCCTCTGTACAACCACCAGCTGCAGATCTCCCTCTGTACCACCACCAGCTGCAGATCTCCCTCTGTACAACCACCAGCTGCAGATCTCCCTCTGTACCACCACCAGCTGCAGATCTCCCTCTGTACCACCACCAGCTGCAGATCTCCCTCTGTACCACCACCAGCTGCAGATCTCCCTCCGTACCACCACCAGCTGCAGATCTCCCTCCGTACCACCACCAGCTGCAGATCTCCCTCCGTACCACCACCAGCTGCAGATCTCCCTCTGTACCACCACCAGCTGCAGATCTCCCTCTGTACCACCACCAGCTGCAGATCTCCCTCTGTACCACCACCAGCTGCAGATCTCCCTCTGTACCACCACCAGCTGCAGATCTCCCTCTGTACCACCACCAGCTGCAGATCTCCCTCTGTACCACCACCAGCTGCAGATCTGCCTCTGTACCACCACCAGCTGCAGATCTCCCTCTGTACAACCACCAGCTGCAGATCTCCCTCTGTACAACCACCAGCTGCAGATCTCCCTCTGTACCACCACCAGCTGCAGATCTCCCTCTGTACCACCACCAGCTGCAGATCTGCCTCTGTACCACCACCAGCTGCAGATCTCCCTCTGTACAACCACCAGCTGCAGATCTCCCTCTGTACAACCACCAGCTGCAGATCTCCCTCTGTACCACCACCAGCTGCAGATCTCCCTCTGTACCACCACCAGCTGCAGATCCCACCAACGAAGCCCATAGTTCCAAGTCTGAGACTCAGACAACCTCAACAGTTTGTGTTCGCCCACGATCACCGACGCCACTTCATGGCAGGCGCAGACCGAGTAGGCGGAGCGAGTGTGTGGCGACCACACAGCAGTCTGCACGGACCACGAAAGTAATTCGCAGATAGACTTTTCGCGTTTGTCTACGCGCGCCCGACTTCCCGTTACTGAGTACTCATGATATGTACATATGTCCCGTGCCACTTATACGCGTTTTCTACGATTTTTTTAATGGGCTGGACTGGCCTATACAATAAACTTTTCAGTTTCAGTTCCTCTGTCTCTGTCTCTGTCCTGTCTGTCTGTCTGTCTGTCTGTCTGTCTGTGTGTCTGTCTGTCTGTCTGTCTGACTGTCTGTCTGTGTGTCTGTCTGTCTGTCTGTCTGTCTGTGTGTCTGTGTGTCTGTCTGTCTGTGTCTGTGTTTGTCTGTGTCTGTCTGTGTCTGTCTGTCTGTATGTCTGTGTCTGCCTGTCTGTCTGTGTCTGTCTGTGTCTGTCTGTCTGTGTCTGTGTCTGTCTGTCTGTGTCTGTCTGTCTGTGTCTGTGTCTGTCTGTCTGTGTCTGTCTGTCTGTGTCTGTCTGTCTGTGTCTGTCTGTCTGTGTCTGTCTGTCTGTGTCTGTCTGTCTGTCAGTCTGTGTCTGTCTGTGTCTCTTTCTCTCTGTCTCTGTCTCTCTGTCTCTGTCTCTCTCTCTGTCTCTCTCTCTCTGTCTCTGTCTCACTCTCTCTGTGTCTCTCTGTCTCTCTGTCTCTCTCTGTCTCTCTCTCTGTCTCTCTCTCTCTCTGTCTCTCTCTCTCTCTCTGTCTCTCTGTCTGTCTCTCTCTCCCCCACCCCTCTCTCTCTCTCTCTCTCTCTCTCTCTCTCTCAACCAATAGAGGTAAGATAAGAATGTTTGCCGCAAGCGATTCCTGGACGTAGAATCAATATCTCCCGACACTATTACATATGGAGAGCAAGCTAGATCTGTATAAGATGTTTGTACATTCTGCCATTAGAGCCATAGTATACATGTATTGGTTGAGATAAGTGCAAGATGCCTGCTGACAGTCTCTCAAAGCTGGAGTATCTTATACTGATCTCTGCAATAAGCAAATATAACTGATCTTGTAATATGGAGGAGATTCGATCAAAGATGACTTTTGCATATGTTTGGAACAGCGGCGGTTCTGCAAATAAAAAAAATCTTTCTGAAAAGACTACGAGACTGCTTCCACCAGGACCAGTCCTTCAGCCTGAATTATGATGTTCGCTTCTCTGTATTCAGAAAGATATATAAATACTTGTAGGTTTGAATTTAAATATTATCTGATCCCCCCACCACACCCCCCACACACCCCGCCCACCCACACCCCTTTTTCTTTAGAGATGTCTTTGTTCGGTTTAGTTTGTTTTAAATAACTACACTCAAACAAGCAATACAAGAGTGATATTTGTAAATTGTCCATTCTGCAGAAATGAAATAGAGAACGGGGAGCATTTTCAGTTTGTGTGCAGTAAATATGGCAAAGTACGAAATAAATACATAGAAAAACAAGTAACGAGAAACAATCACATGAAACTGACAAACTGCTAGATAGTAATGACATCAGGAAGGTGAAGGATGTTGCAATGTATATGGCGTGCCTAGATCCTGAAAGTGCCTAAGTTCTTGAATTAGGCAGTCTCTTGCCTAATTCGCGAAATAGGCAATGGCTGTGCCTAATCTGTGAAATCAATGTTGACTTTTGCCTAATTTGTGAAATTTCATGGTTTAGGCTGCCTATTTCATCAATTAGGCAGCCTAAGTCATGAAATTAGGCAAAGTTTCGATTTAGGCACGACTGCTGTACAATTTAGGCAAAAAAACCTACAGAATAGGCAGAAACCTTGCCTAGTGTGTCAAATCAATTGCGTGTCAGTGTTAGCCAAATCTGCGTGTGTGCGTGCCTCTCACTGCATAGCATAGCCATATATTACGAAATAACTTCAATCTTCAACCGTTTGTGTTGTTCCAAAAAGCATGTGTAGTGCTAGAAGTAAATGTGTAACCTTGAGCAATTTGACAATATACCCTCGTACTTTAGTTCATTGACATTAGAGCACATGCACAACAACAATCTAGTCAATAGACGGTAGGTTCTGAGCAATCCGATTAAGGTGTTCTGGAGACGAATAGAAGTCACAAACGTCTTGTGATGTAATGCAAGGTGAATTACACCATCAACTCATTACAAACAACAAGTGTTCTTCCGTTCATCAAACCACACTTTGGGAGAAGTGTAGCCACGTCTATACCTACATATTCGTACGTGACTGGGTTGTACTACATCCTGGCTGCTATGTACATTCTCTCCTAAAATGCTATAACTAGTTGTCTTGCAAGTCTTGCAGCTTGCTGATAAAGGTGTCGATTTGGCCTTTGTAAACGCTATACCCTAGCTGTATTTCTTGCCTCTGGAGTTCGAAAGCGAGAGAGAGAGAGAGAGAGAGAGAGAGAGAGAGAGAGAGAGAGAGAGAGAATTGATCACATACACTTACACACACAGATACTTACACACGCATGCACGCATTCACGGACACAACGACACACAAACACAAACGAGCACACACACACACACACACACACACACACACACACACACACACACACACACACACACACACGAAAAAAAGAAACAACCACATACACAGAAGGAAAGACAAAAGGGGTGGAGGTATTGGGGGTGGAGTGGAGAAGGACGCGGGCTTGTCAACTCTTCGTCGGATTTCATCTGCTTTTCGATTACAGAGAGTTTGAAAGAGCGCATTGACATCTCTTCCGCCCATGCGGCAGATCTCGACACCCAACACCAATTTCTTTATTGCCAAAAGCTTTTTACCAAATTTCAACACTCGCGTTTGCTGGCGAAACTCCCTGACCGATTTCTGTTTTTGTCCGGCGGGAATGCGACAGGGCGCCATAGCCTCCTTCCACTTTTGCCGCAGGCAGTGATGTTGGATTGACGAGTGTGGACAAAGGGTTTAGAAAAGTGCTGCATTGACCACGACCACGGCAAACAGTTGCGTGACGGGAGTCTTTCAAACGCATGGATGGTGACACGCAATTGATTTGACACACTAGGCAAGGTTTCTGCCTATTCTGTGGATTTTTTTGCCTAAATTGTACAGCAGTCGTGCCTAAATCGAAACTTTGCCTAATTTCATGACTTAGGCTGCCTAATTGATGAAATAGGCAGCCTAAATCATGAAATTTAACACATTAGGCAAAAGTCAACATTGATTTCACAGATTAGGCACAGCCATTGCCTATTTCGCGAATTAGGCAAGAGACTGCCTAATTCAAGAATTTAGGCACTTTCAGGATCTAGGCACGACATATAGACACCATGCTCTCAAACTTCTCAACCGAATGATAGAGGTGATGTCAGACTCTATGAACATGTGATACTGCACGAATATTCATCCACTGGTATTTCACATAACTCAACAAAACGTGCACATGTATGCATGTTGGACAACTCTACTCTCATTAGGCATGTAAACTAGTTCAAAGTAACTGTAAATACAGTAGTCGCCGCTTATTAAAAACACATTGGGACCGAACAATAGTGTTTTTAATAAGCGGCGTTTTTATTAACTGTTTGCGTGTTGAACATGTCCATCAGTAACGATGTAAATCCGGACCGGACAAACTGTTTTTAAAAAAAAAAACGGCTGTTTTTATTAACCGCGTGTTTTATAAGCGGCGACTACTGTACTTAGAAATCTAACTCAGGCTGTTTACATATCAGAAGTCTCAAGTACACTCCTTCCAGTGAATCATCACTGTACAATACATATCAATATAAATGCTCTTCCTAAACGTGCACATTATGAGTGTAATGATGTGATTTCATACTGTGTGTCGTTGGCCGAAATGAAGATGAAGTCTGAAGTCTGAAGTCCCAAGTCTCTCTCTCAACCGTCTGCCCCGTGTCCTTTTCTCACGACTCATTCTGCTGCCCCACTGGACTGCCTTCCTTCCGCCAGCTCGGCAAACTCCATTTACTCCGTGTCAGGCGCCATCGTGCCGAGCTCTCCAGGTCGTCCAAGTCTGTCTCTCACCACCACGTCCAGGGAAGGTCGGCCTTTTTTAAAATAACTTTCTCTCTGTCGCGTCTCGCTGTCGTCTGGTGGGGAAAGGATGAGGCCAAGACAGCAATGAAATGGGAAAGGGAGAGAAAAAACAACTTTGTAACAAAAAAAGTAGGTTTTTACGGACTTTTTTCTGTAAGAGTCTTGCAACGCTGTGATGCTGTGCAAATGTCGTTTTTTCTGGTAGAATCTTACTTCAGGGTTGTATCAAAATATCTATTAGACCCCCATTGTTTGTTCAAGTAAAACATTTACTTTGTCTCCATCGAGAGAAGAGCATCTCGGTCAGAGCCTTAACATCTCCGTTTCCGCTTGCTCGAGACAAATCTTCTCATAGAATAAGTCCTTTTCCGCCAATTATTTCCATATGATCACGTAGGCAGAGCATGTGAAACGTTTCTTGCGCAGCCCAATCCAGCTGCAGCAATTGCCAATGGAAGGAAAGAAGCCAACCCGCGAGAAAAGCTTCCTCCATCTGGGAAAAACAGAGATGCTGCAGAGTCCCAGTGTCACGTGTCCCCGTATCCAGATTAAGCTTAGGGAATATTGGGAAATCTACAAAGATCTTAAGGGAGTAGTGCAAATCCCAAAAGATACACTGAGATAAAGTTGGCGCCAAGACTTCACCGTGTGAATGTAGAAGATGAAAATATTCCTCCTTATGGAAGTAACAAACCTTTAGAAGGTCACTATTCTGTGAGTGGGCCTCAGGGTCAGCGCTTAATGCGCTCGCCCGCGACTAGCGGCAGCGACGCTAGCAACTGCGCGGACTAAGAGTGCATCCTCGGGAAAAGCGCTTTTCCTCGCATTTCTTCTCCCCACTGAGGAACAAAACCGGGTCCCCGTGAGTGTGATGGTGGCAGACTAAAGCGTGATTACTGTTTGCACGCGGCCCTGAGCCAGCGCCGAGATGGAATTTTCACCTGGGAGTGGAGAGATCGTTGCTACCTGAATGTGAGCGTCCGATGGCCGCATCACGGTGTGTTCAGTGCTAATAGAGGATTGATCAAGTGACCAATGAACAGGAGGTAAAATGCACAGCGGCCTGAAACCCAGGGGTGGATGAAAAGTCGCTATATGACACCATGATCAAGCCCCTCTGTATTGCAACTTTGTCATCTAAAGGTTCCACGACATTGCAGGTTGGCAGAAGGAAGTTTAACCAGAGCCACATGAACAATTCACAAAACAAAGAAAAGGAATAATGGCCATTTGTTCTCAAGGTCCTGTGACATTTGTTAGAAAATGTCAAAACTGTGTTCAAGCGCTGATGCCTGGTAACAAAAAAGATCGTCAATATTTAATTCGTGCCTGGGCAAACATACAGCTATGCCAGCAGCTATTTGATTCGATTGAAAATTTCCAGATTGGATTCCTGATCTCTAAAAGATTGTCCAGATTCCATTCGTGCCCGAGTAAACACATCCTCGATGCAAACAGCGAATTATTGCACGGCCATTTAGAATAGGGAGACCCTGCTGTTGCGAACTGCTCCGTATTGTCTGCTTCCCTGTCTGCCTGACTGCACAGCATGTGCTGTTGGCAAGGCTCTTTGGATCCATGGATTGAATCATAACGATTCCACATGCTGTTCCATCAGCTAATCCATGGAAGGGCTTGTAGTGATTCCAGTCCGTAAATGCAGTCAATACCGCGCCAGGCCTCCACAGTTGCACGGCAGCGGCCATTATCTGCACACAAAGGAAAGGAACGTCTGTTGCACACGGAACGGAGTGTAAAAGAGAGAACCTTTGCCAAATATTTCATCGACGCAGTCATCCATAATCGGCATTATTCTCGATCATGCTTCTCCTGTCCTTATTTCCTGAGACTCATATGTGTCATAGTGGCCTTTTTCTTGCGCATCATGGTTGTTCCCTGGTCTGCCGCCTCTACCAAATTCATCCTCCTCTGCCATAAACGTGTTCTTCCTCTGCCTCCATTTTCTCTCAAAACCTATCATACGTTTCTGCTTTTTAAATGTTCATACATCCTTGGTTGTCAGACAGACAGCCAGTCAGGCAGCCAGCCAGCCACCAAGCCAGCAAGGCAGCTAGCCAGGCAGCCAGCCAGCGACCAAACCAGCCAGCCAGCCAGCCACCAAGCCAGCCAGCCAGCCAGCCAGCCACCAAGCCAGCCAGCCAGCCACCAAGCAAGCCAGACAGCCAGACAGGCAGGCAGGCAGGCAGTCAGACAGTCAGCCACCAAGCCAGCCAGACAGCCAGACAGTCAGACAGCCAGCCAGACAGCCAGCCAGACAGCCAGCCAGACAGCCAGCTAGTCAGTAATTTAATCACCGTCGGTGTTTGTTTGGCCTTCCGCTATATGTGTGCGGGTGTGCGTGCCGTTGTGTGCGCATGCGTGTGCTTGACGGCGTGACGCGGTTGTACCGAGCGCTTGTTCTGCCATCGCCGTTGTACACCTCCAAAAGTCGGGCAGTCTACAGTCGCCATGCTAAGCAGCTGGATTATTCCCATATGAGATGGCATAGAACGCTGCTCCACGCAAAGTCTCGTATCCGAATAACTGACACTTGGGTTCTACAGACGGCAGGCATGACGAGCATACGCGCCATGCTGAAGCAATCCAGGCTGAGACAGACCCGACACGTTTGCCGCATGCATGATGTGCACCTTCCAAACGGCTGTTCTGTGGCGAGCTGCAGTCGGACCAACGCTTTCAAGGAGGCCAGTGTAAGCGCTACAACGACACGCTCAAATCCACGCAGAAGCGCCGCAACATCAGCCTTGACACCAGGAGAGCGGTAACAGCAAAAGACCGCACCACGTGGCTCACCCTGAGAAGACAGAGAATGGTTGCGTTCGAAGAACAACGCAGCTGCGTGGTGGAACGCAAATGTTTCCGAAGAAAAAAACAGACCAAGAAGCACCTGCCCGCCCGGCCGGTTCCTCCTGATCCCACGTCCATAGTGCCACATGAACAGAGCGAGCACTGACCTCATCAGCCACTCTCGCACTCATACCAACAACCGCTAAACCCTTGATCATCGGCGCTTGCGAAGGACGGAAAAGTACAAGTACACCTGCGTGTGTTAGTGTGTCTGCACATTCGCATGTTTGTGTGTACATGTATATATCTGCATGCATGCATGTACGCACGCGTGCGCATATGTGTGTATATGTGTGCGTGCGTGCATCAATTTGTCTGTCTGTCTCTGTCTCTCTGTCTGCCTGCCTGCATTGTCTTTCTGTGAGACCCCTTTTTTCAATCCACCCAGCCTTCCCTCCTTTTCCTCTTTCCTACAACCCCCTCCTCCCCCCCCCCTCTCTCTCTCTTTCTCTCTCTCCCTCCCGTCATGCCCCCGCTCCCCTCCCTTCCCCCTTAAATCCTTGCTGTCCCTCTCCTCTTCCCATTCGTCCCAGTCACGTGCCTGGCTGTCCATCCATCAGCAGCCTGGTTGCCCACAACTCCACCTCCATCATGGGCCCGGAGAAGTGAGGAACGGCGTTGAGCCGTAGGGCGTGACGTGAGAAATGCGTTTCCGATGTTCCCCCGAGTGCAGGAGAGTGGCCAAGAGGAGTAACTCGGGCGCCTTCGCAGGCAGACGCCAGCGCCAAGGCCGTTGGAGCCGAAAACGTCATGGAAAACGCGTCACGAACTGCTGACGTGGAAGATGACGCGGGTCTCTTGCTTTTGCAGAAGCAGACGGATTGGATTGGATACGAATGACGCGTGTGCTTGGCGAATAGTGTATGACAATTATAATGGGAAGAGAAGAAAAATAATGAAACTAACAGTTTTAGAGTTAAAAGCACCTGTGCAATATTACGAATGTTTTGGCAATTACCATATGATTTTATTTTGAATGCGTTAATCTGTAGCAATTTGGGGGTGAGAGAATACGTCTTCCTTCTCGAATACAAGTTTGTGTTGTGCAGTTGGTGGCAGCTAGCTGCTACAAGGGAATGTGCAATCGACGTGAAGAGATGATTGCGTGACAGTCAAACAGATGAGGAGTCGGGCTGGCAGAGACATAGACTATGAGAAAGAGAAAGAGGCAGAAACAAGAATAGGGGAGAAATACAGATCACAGTTATGCCTCTAACATGTGTGAAGGTCACTCAATAATAAAAAAATGTTTGGAATAGGATGAACACTTTTGAGTCTACAAATTGATCTCTTCCCGTTCACAGCATCGTTAAAGTGCACGCAACTCCAAAACAATTGGGGAAAGCCAGAAGTGCATCTTTTGATCTATGCTAACAGAGACTATTACGTCCTCTTTTAACTTAGCGGAAGACGCAAAAAATGGAGGCGAGTTCCTGGAAGAAAAGCGGACAACCGTTCCCCGGACGTCCTCGCAGTGAACAGCTGCCTCCACACGCAGGCATCGCCGTCTCTCACCGCTGCCCAAAAAGCTCCCTGACTGGCTCAGGTGGCGCTGGCAAAGCGGAGGCTGCATCGGGCAGTGACCTTTGAAATATGCGGACATTGGGCAAAGAACGACGACAGGGGATAGGGGTGAGGATGGGGGCGGGGTGAGGGTGGGGCGGGATGAGGATGGGGGCGGGGTGAGGGTGGGGGCGGGGTAAGGTGCTATGGAGAGGAAGGGTGGGGAGGGAAGGGTGGCGAGGACAGGGGATAGGGGTGAGGATGGGGGCGGGGTGAGGATGGGGGCGGGGTGAGGATGGGGGAGGGATGAAGGTGGGGCGGGATGAGGGTGGGGCGGGATGAGAGTGGGGCGGGATGAGGGTGGGGCGGGATGAGGGTGGGGCGGGATGAAGGTGGGGCGGGATGAGGGTGGGGCGGGATGAGGGTGGGGCGGGATGAAGGTGGGGCGAGATGAGGGTGGGGCGGGATGAGGGTGGGTCGGGATGAGGGTGGGGCGGGATGAGGCTGGGGCGGGATGAGGGTGGGTTGGGATGAGGGTGGGGCGGGATGAGGGTGGGGCGGGGTGAGGCTGGGGCGGGATGAGGGTGGGGGGGGATGAGGGTGGGGCGGAATGAAGGTGGGGCGGGATGAGGGTGGGGCGGGATGAGGGTGGGGCGGGATGAGGGTGGGGCGGGGTGAGGGTGGGGCGGGGTGAGGGTGGGGGCGGGATGAGGGTGGGGGCGGGATGAGGATAGGGGCGGGATGAGGATGGGGGCGGGATGAGGGTGGGGGCTGGGTGAGGGTGGGGCGGGATGAGGGTGGGGCGGGATGAGGGTGAGGCGGGGTGAGGGTGGGGCGGGATGAGGGTGGGGCGGGATGAGAGTGGGGCGGGATGAGGGTGGGGCGGGGTGAGGGTGGGGCGGGGTGAGGGTGGGGCGGGATGAGGGTGGGGCGGGATAAGGTTGCGGGCGGGGTGAGGGTGAGGCGGGGTGAGGGTGGGGGCGGGGTAAGGTGCGATGGAGAGGAAGGGTAGGGAGGGAAGGGTGGCAAGGACAGGGGCAGGGCAAAGGGATAGAGGCGATAGTTTAAAAAGGCAGAGGAGGACATAAACATTGAGGACGCATGCAGGGTGTGAGTGGATCGGGGTGGGAGACAGAGGCCGAGGCTTTGGGTGCGTGGGGAATGTAGAGAGGAAGAAAGAGAGGGTTGATTTGGTGGGGAAAGGGAAGGGGTGTGATGGGCTTAAAGAAGAGACAGAACAGTTGGATCAGCAGAGAAAAACAGTTCTGTGTGGTTGGAAACTGCCGTGGGTTGTGAACTACAGTGGGAAAATGACCACAAGGACCGCGGGTTATGGAGGATGGTGTGGGTTTACCGAGATACAACAAGGTAAAGAACCACTGTGTTTGCATGCTGGCACAAGCAAAGTGACTCGCCTCTGCCTGCAGACAGGAAACGCCTTGGTGAACCAGGCAGAGGTGGTCTTGAGAGAAAGAATCCTCGTCGTGAAGTGTTTCGGTCTTGACATTGTGACACTCTCAGGAAGGCGTGTGTGTGTGTGTGTGTGTGTGTGTGTGTGTGTGTGTGTGTGTGTTTGTGTGTGTATGTGTGTGTATGTTTGCGTGTGTATATATGTGTGTGTGTGTGTTTGTGTGTGTGTGTTTGTGTGTGCGTGTGTGTGTGTATGTATGTGTGCGTGTGTGTGTATGCTAGAGAGAGAGAGAGAGAGAGAGAGAGAGGGAGGGAGGGAGGGATGAGGGAGGGAGAGAGAGAGAGAGAGAGAGAGAGAGAGAGAGAGAGAGAGAGAGAGAGAGAGAGAGAGAGAGAGAGAGAGAGAAAGAGAGAACGCGTGTATGTGGGAGGGCAGGTATAATGGCACTCCTGGCTATGACTCCAAGTAACCGTCGGCTTTTTATGTAGCATGATTGAAAACACGCACTGCAGATGTCTGACTGTTCTGTGCATCGGGGGTGGGTGGGGTAGGGTAGAGGTGGCGGTGGGGATGAGTGGGGGAGTGGGAAAACGATACTGTCAAGTACTACCGTGTTTGTAAATGAGCAAATACGTAATGACAGTCCATTCCTCTATCCTTGTTTTTGATGTGAATAAGTCAAGGATGTTCATAGTTGTGAAGAGGCCCAAAGGAAATGGAAAGAAATACTATATACAACCAAGGACAGAAAAGTGGGGAAACTGTTGTTCTGGTACCATGGGTACCAATACGATAAAACAATCCACAAAATAGAGGGCAAAAGAAGACCAAAATTATGTACAAAATCCCTCTGAGAAAACATTCTTAGCAAGCTTGTTTAAAAGACTGTGAAGCATGCGACACGGATGGGAATTAGAAGCAGGAACGAATGGAAAGGTCTTGTTTCATTGGTGACTGACTGACTGACTGGTCCATGAATCGATTGGTTAATCAACCAACGGACCGACCTACTGACTGACTGATTGACTAATCCATGAATCGATTGACTGACCGATCGACCGACCGACCGACCAAACGACCGATCGACCGACCGACCAAGTGACTGGCTGACTGGTTGGCTAACTGAGTGAGTGAGTGAGCGAGCAAGCGAGCAACTGACTGACTGACTGGACTGACTGGACTGACTGGACTGGCTGGACTGACTGGACTGACTGGACTGACTGGACTGACTGACTGGACTGACTGACTGGACTGACTGGACTGACTGGACTGACTGGACTGACTGACTGACTGGACTGACTGACTGGAGTGACTGACTGGAGTGAGTGACTGACTGACTAGAATGGACTGACTGACTGGACTGACTGACTGGACTGACTGGACTGACTGGACTGACTGGACTGACTGGACTGACTGGACTGACTGGACTGACTGACTGACTGACTGACTGACT
>JAWQFJ010006722.1:5000-17500 GCA_034096865.1 Theodoxus fluviatilis | reverse complement strand
CCCCCAACCTACAGTGGGCCTACTCTTACCCCCAACCCACAGTGGGTCTATTCTTACCCCCAATCCACAGTGTGTCTTTTCTTGCCCCCATCCTACAGTGGGTCTATTCTTACCCCCAAATCACAGTGGGTCTATTCTTACTCCCAACCTACAGTGGGTCTATTCTTACCCTCAACCCACAGTGGGTATATTCTTACCCCCAACCCACAGTGGGTCTATTCTTACCCTCAACCCACAGTGGGTCTATTCTTACCCTCAACCTACAGTGGGTATATTCTTACTCCCAACCCACAGTGGGTCTATTCTTACCCCCAACCTACAGCGGATCTATTCTTACCCTCAACCCACAGTGGGTCTATTCTTACCCCCAACCTACAGTGGGTATATTCTTACTCCCAACCCACAGTGGGTCTATTCTTACCCCCAACCCACATTGGGTATATTCTTACTCCTAACCCACAGTGGGTCTATTTTTACCCCCAACCCACAGTGGGTCTATTCTTACCCCCAACCCACAGTGGGCCTATTCTTACTCCCAACCCACAGTGGGTCTATTCTTACCCCCAACCCACGGTGGGTCTATTCTTACCCCCAACCCACAGTGGGTCTATTCTTACCCCCAACCCACAGTGGGTCTATTCTTACCCCCAACCTACCGTGGGTCTATTCTTACCCCCAACTCACAGGGCGATCATCCCCACTGCTCGAACTCTCCAAAATATTCGCCTTGCATCCGGTTCTCACTCTTCATCCCTCTGATGCTGAATGAGTTTTCTCGAGAAGCTTTTCTTTCATTTCTTGAGGAACAAGCAGAGATATCTTTTCTGATTTCTATCACTTCTTCCCCACCAATCCGTCATTCTTTAGGCGTCAGATCTGCCACACTTGTAAGAAATCATCTTGTCAGTGTACACATGCATTTAATCAAGTTCAAACCAAATGTTAGACAGTAGTTTCCGGGCATTATACTAGAGCTCCACTCATTTTTTTTTTTTGGGGGGGGGGGGAGGGGGAAGAAAAAATGTTTTACTCAGATTTGAAACAGTGTTGCAATACACCGTTGTTAATAAAACCAAATAGTAGCAATTGCAATTCCATGAAGACAACGGCACAGATAACATAATTCATCAGTACAGCCTTTTAAAAAGCTGATCTTTGTGTATTCTCTTATTGTTTTTCTTGTATTCACTGCTAATCGCAAACGTCAGGGACAACACGTATCATTCGAGGATCCCCACAGCTCATAAATGGCCAACACGTGCAACCCAGAAAGCTCCTTCTATCTACCATAGAATATCCACCATCCAACGGACATTGGCATAAAACCCGTAAACACTCCTATCGCATGCCAATCTCCTATCTCCGTCCATAACTCCCATCCTTTCCCCCGGTGTAACGCATTTCGCGTCCTCCGCCACAATTTATACCCATGTCCTCCTTCCCCTTCCACGACAGGCAAGGGGAATATCCTATGACCAACTCGACATTCAACTCCTGGTGATCGGTCGGATTTGATTATGATGGTCAGGGTAGCGTGAGGCAGATACACTCCGATGGCACCGTTCGATCGATGGTATCCTGACTTCTGGAGGTCCCAGAGGTTTTTTTCACGACCCTTTCCCCTCTCAGAATGGTCTGGCATCGGAGCAAGTCATAGACGGTGTGTCATGGTGGAAAAGAAAAATAAGGGGAAGGGGAGGGGGTGGGGGGAGGGGGCAACGGTTGAAGCGCGAAATGAATGGAACAATACAAGAATGGGTGTGGATTTGAACCTCTGCAAGGTAATAAGGCAGAGGAAAATTTCGTACTCGACTGCTTCTCAGAGATGAGAGTCAACTGTTTCTTTCCAACTAACCCCGATTCAAGACATGATATATAGCCCCTAGGCATTATATCGTCAAGAAATCATTTCAACTCGCCAGCAGCAATGCAACTTTAGATCCCGGATTTCATGACATATTTGAAGAAAAAAGTCACAGAGAGAGAGAGAGAAAGAGAGAGAGAAAGAGAGAGAGAGATAGAGAGAGATGCATCGAGAGAATACAGAACATTGGTAGAGAAGACTTGCAATGGAAGGAGAGATCGAGAGAGAGAGAGAGAGAGAGAGAGAGAGAGAGGGATGGAAAGAGAGAGAGAGAAAGAGAGAGAGAGAGAGGGAGGGAGGGATGGAAGAGAGAGAGAGAGAGAGAGAGAGAGAGAGAGAGAAAGAGAGAGAGAGAGAGAGGAAGGGAGGGAGGGAGGGAGAGAGAGAGAGAGAGAGAGAGAGAGAGAGAGAGAGAGAAAGAGAGAGAGAAGGAGGAAGAGAAAGAGTACAAGAGTATAAAAACCGCTGGCGCTGAACCTCCAGGTTTTGCCGCAACCTCTCGAGAAAAGAGAGGAAAAAACACACACAAAACAAACAGGTCGGGATCGAACCAGCAACCTCTCGAAAAAAGAGACTGAGTGGCTGTTCCCAGAGTTGAACCGACCGCGCGGGTGGACAATCCCCCCCCCCCCCCCCCCCCCCCGTGTCATCCCTTCCCTTATCTGTCATAGCCACCGCTGCTCTCCCGACACTGTAGCCAGGCATTGTTCTGTCAGCTTTGATCACGTCAGAATTTTCGCCATACCATGAACCGCGTATTTGGGGAGGCACTTTGGAGTGTACGACCTTAAAAAACCACTTTTTCTTCAAGCCTCGATTCTGAAAATTTGATACATTCAATCGGACCTAACTTCCACTTAGTGTGCAAAATCTCAAGGAAATCCGTCCAGTAGTTTTTGAGATATAAGCCGTGGAGTCGGGACAGACAGACACACAGATAAAGTCTGTAGGACCTCCAGTAAACCTGGAGGGATAAAGTCGACAAACTAACATACAATAATGTGGAAACTGTCTCAGACAGATATGGATCACATAGACACTGCTTACAAATTGCCCCGGTGGTACTGGTTATGGAAGCGAATGATAGAAATACGTACGTCTTCATGGAATGGTCTTTGTTTTCATGGAGGAGTGTTCCTTCATGCACTAAGTGCTTCCCGGGGGAACATCCTGGGGTTTCTGGTGTCCTTAGAGACTGGGAGCGATCTCCACCTTGACAAGTTTCTACCATCTGCGTATGCCCTGTCCTGGTTTCTGTGAAGCATGTCTCTCTGCGACTGCCGCATTGCCTAGTGACCTTTAACCTGACTGATGGTCTGACCTGGTCTCCAGGGCTCGACATCCATCATCACGTTATGTCATCAAGAAGATTCCCCCTTTTCCTTTTATACAATCATATGTTGTGTCACGACAGGGGCTATCCTTGGAGTAGAGTGAGACTTTTCCTAAATGAACGACATGCTTCTGTGTGTTTCTTGATCAGTGTTTTCTCAATCTTTCCCGATCTACTTCACATACCGTAACATTGTTTGACGTAGTGCTGAGAGTTAACATTGACAACACTTATTCATGCTTTGCTTGTTTACTTTTGCTTACGGTTTCATTTGCTTGTAAAACGGTAAATCCTTGAACTAAATCTTCAAATACATATTGAAAGCAACTACATGTGCAAACAAAACCACATGCTCAAAAGCTATCAAATCAAATAACAAGGACATCGACGAAAACCCCCCAACTAATTCAACTTTATCATTTGAATGTGACTCAATCCGAATTGTTTCTTGAGCTTGTAGGAACAACAAAAATGCTCGGTCTAAATTTCCGGATGGGCATTTGAATTCGCCTCAGGAGACACCCAACTGGAGGAAACCCAGGCACCGTGGCATATGCCTTGGTTTTTGCTGTCCCTGTGTCATCTTTGCGGCTGCTGTCCAATCCCAAATATACTTCCCTCATCTTTGACAAACCACTAGCCAGGGTGCGGGTCGTGATGGGGTCCCCAATCCCTATCGACCGGTGCGTCGAACAAAACACTCGAGTTCAGCAGCCAATTCCGCCCCTGGACAAGATTTTGAAAGCGAGCTGCGGCCTTTCCTTTACAGACGGGTCTTGCCGTGATCCGAGGCAACATCCCATTGCAACTTGTCCAAATGTCACCGAGGTGAAGCCTGTTCTTATCAGGTAATCCTATGCAAATACGTCGCGGATTTTTCATTCTGATGGCAAATATGAGTGTGTCGGCAAAAGGGCTTATCATGTGGACGTGTATCCGGATATGTTTTTGGACGCCTTCACCTTCGTGAAATATGGGTTTTCATGTACAACGCACGCTTGAGGCCACAGCAATATGTTAATTGCTTTTTTGTGTCGCATAAGCTTCTCATTTTCGAAAAAGTCGATGAACCACTTTTTACTTTGAAAAGGCCAAATACTTTTTTAACCTTATAAGAGACTACGAAATGAAGACACGACAGCACTTTGCTACATTCTAAATGCATCAAACGAAACACTCGACGCCACATTGTGCGCAATGTAACATATAGACCAACTAGTGTAAACATATTTTCATTTAACCTGGCTTCAATCTATTTTCAATTTACGCCGAACATGGCTTTAAATTACCATCACACCGGCCCTTTCCTTATAACATTTTTCTCCATCTGTCTTTTTACACTGTCTAGCATAATTCATATTTTCTGACTTGCCATCCACAATACCATCGCCGTCGTTGTGCGATGTTAATATATTCTTGCTACCTTCATGGCATCCTTCTCGATCCTTACTGCACGAGACTACGTGGCCATCATGGATAAGATTAATTCTGGAGGAGAAAAACTACTTGCCAGCAATGGTATGAAGTTCACAGAAGGCACATGAATAAGTAAATGGCTGCATCAGACACATTGCTGCCTGCTAAGGCATGGATGGAGATGCTATTGGCGGCACTGGTGGCCCCTGGTAGGTTTGTCAACCTTGCTGCTGCTACTGCACTTTTCTGTGCGTAAATTCTCGGCACTTCTTCCTTGAATGGAGAGTTAACAGAAGATTTAGACCATTTAAAAACTTGTGCACGTTTCAGTCATGCTATCAGGAGCCATTCTACATGTACAGGTAATGTAGAGACAGAACACAAATGCCCTTCAGTGTTTGAACGAATGAATGGACTTTACTACATGTACCTATCAGTCTCTGCAGGTTATGTGAGGCCACGGATCATGAAAACCAGCAGAGAAGGTTAGGGTTAGAGCAAGTCAAGTCACGAGTTTCCTAGTTATTCGCCTTTTGCAATCGTGAGGAGAGCCTCCGAGGGTCTATTTTTACCCCCAACGCGCACGATAAAGCGGGTCGATCTTTTTACCGGAATCCACCGGAATCCACGGAATCCACCGGAATCCAACCGGAATCCACCGGAATCCACCGGAATCCACCGGAATCAAGCATGGATTCCGTGGATTTCGGTAAATAAAGAATTAAATACCCAAATCCGCCGATTTCGGTATTTATTTACCGGAATACAGTGGATTTCGGTATTTACAATCTAAACATCGAAATCCGCGGATTTCGGTAAATAAATATCGAAATCCACCGTGGATTTCGTTGTTTACATTGTAAATACCGAAATCCACTGGATTCCGGTAAATATATACCAAAATCCGCAGATTTCCGTATATAATTTAGCGGATTTCGGTATTTATAATCTAAATATCGAAATCCACGGATTTCGGTAAATAAATATCGAAATCCATGGCGATTTCGGACATAAATACTTTATTTCCCGAAATCCACATATTTCCCGAAAATTCAATTGTTACAGTTGCTGAAACTTCAGATATCTACAGTTGAGTAAAGTGTGTGTGTGTGTGTGTGTGTGTGTGAGTGTGTGTGTGTGTGTGTGTGTGTGTGTGTGTGTGTGTGTGTGTGTGTGTGTGTATGTGTGTGCGTGTGCGTGTGTGTGTGTGTGTGTGGGGGGGAAATCCACGGATTTTGGTAAATAAATCTCGAATTCCATGGCGATTTCGGACATTACTACTTTATTTCCTGAAATCCACATATTTACCGAAAATTCAATTGTTACAGTTGCTGAAACTTCAGATATCTACAGTTGAGTAAAGTGTGTGTGTGTGTTTGTGTGTGTATGTGTGTGCGCGTGTGTTTGTTTGTGTGTATGTGTGTGTATGTGTGTGTGTGAGTGAATGGGTTAATGACTGTGTTTGTGTGTGTATATGTGTGTGTGTGTGTGTGTGTGTGTGTGTGTGTGTGTGTGTGTGTGTGTGTGTGTGTGTGTGTGAATGGGTTGATGATTGAGTTAGTGAGTGAGACAACCAATCGAAGCCGCATATGAACAACCAAAAAAATATAAAAAATACAAGCGCAAAACGGCAAGAAAGCTGACACAAGTCACAACTTATTGTTATTGGACAGACAGACCAACAAACCAACCACCAAACAGACAGATGGACATACAGACCTGAGTTGTCAAAATAACTCTCTCTCTATCTCTCTCTTTTTCTCTCTCTCTCTCTCTCTCTCTCTCTCTCTCACAGGAGAAACAAGCGCAAAACCGCAAGAAAGCTGACACAAGTCACAACTTATTGTTATTGGACAGACAGACCAACAAACCAACCACCAAACAGTCAGATGGACTTACAGACCTGAGTTGTCAAAATAACTCTCTCTCTCTCTCTCTCTCTCTCTCTCTCTCTCTCTCTCTCTCTCTCTCTCTCTCTTCTCCCTCTCTCTCTCTCTTTCTCTCTCTCTCTCTCACTCCCTCTCTCTCTCTCTTTTCCGTCTTTCTTTCTCTGGATTGTCTCAATTCCTTTCTACTCTTCTGCATCTTACAGACCTGAGTTGTCAAAATATCTCTCTCTCTGTCTCTGTCTCTCTCTCTCTCTCTCTCTCTCTCTTTTCCGTCTTTCTTTCTCTGGATTGTCTCAATTCCTTTCTACTCTTCTTCATCGACTTGAATAGAGACACCTGCCGTTGCTATCACTGACTTGACTAGAAAGCTAGTTCGTCTCGACTTTTCTCTTCTTTCTTAGGGTCGTTGATTTGGCGGTTCTTTTCCTCTTTCGTTGGTTTGGTTTTTTCCCACCACTAGGACCTGGTGCGCAAACAGTTCGTGTGCCATCTGTGGATCTGACCGCCGAGTAAACGGGGAGTGGAGCCTTCATCAGCTTCCTGAAACGATGTTGGCGGTAGTCTGTGTCCTTCGAAAACCAGACGCTTGATTCCACCTTCAGGTGACTGAAGCCGTCGATGATGGTATACGCGCCTACGTCGTAGATGGCTCGCTTCAACTCCCTGTATTGGGCCAGTACAACTTCCGTGTGTATCTTGTTCACCAGGTCGACCAGTTTCAATGATTTCCATTCCACAACTCTCTTGAGGATTCCGTGAGAACGAAGCACATGGTGTAGATTGCTTGGGAGACATTGGATCTTCAACGATGTTATCCAGGTCAAATTCGGGTTGCTTTTCTTTCAAGACTAGAAGAGAAAAATGATTAGCATTGAAATCAGCAGCTTTCTTTGGGGCAGTGGTTGAAGACCACATAACCAGAACATCAGGATTCAACGTGGCATTGCGAACACTCTATCGTTCTTGACATGCCCAAGGAGGGATCCTCACACTCCGTGCAGTTCCTTCTTCGAGGCATACCTGCAAACATACATGTATCCTTTGCCGATGGGGATGGGGGAAAGGGGAGGGGTTACGAAAGGAAATCTTTCCAATGCTTTTAATAAAAAATATACAGATGAGGGAATTGAAAAATTTAACAAAATATGGTGTAAACTCGTCTTTCCGTTCAATAAGCTAATTAATAAACCACGTAAATCAACTTACCTGAAAGCTGTAACCAAAAGTACAAATATCTCCACGAAGAGGAGAAATCAGCCAGCAACCAGCGGCTTCAGGATGCATCTGATTGAATTGGAATTGTAGTAGTTATTTTCGATCACGTAACATGTGCTCACTAACGTCAATGTACTGTTTGGCGTGTTCAATCACTGACTGAACTTGGTGACAAGAATTCATATGACTTCATGACACCCACTCAGGCAACCCCAATGACAATGATATTTTCAAGTTTTTAGAGGTTTTTGGTATTTGCAATAATCTCCCGTCTTTTGGCTGTTTTGTTTATTATTTCCCGCTTTTTTTTGGTCTTGGTTTTAGTGTTTGTTTGCTTGGTTATGAATTTCGATATTTATTTACCATGGATTTCGAGATTTATTCACCGAAATCCGTGGATTTCGATATTTAGATTATAAATACCGAAATCCGCTAAATTATATACGGAAATCTGCGGATTTCGGTATATATTTACCGGAATCCAGTGGATTTCGGTATTTACAATGTAAACAACGAAATCCACGGTGGATTTCGATATCTATTTACCGAAATCCGCGGATTTCGATGTTTAGATTGTAAATACCGAAATCCACTGTATTCCGGTAAATAAATACCGAAATCGGCGGATTTGGGTATTTAATTCTTTATTTACCGAAATCCACGGAATCCATGCTTGATTCCGGTGGATTCCGGTGGATTCCGGTTGGATTCCGGTGGATTCCGTGGATTCCGGTGGATTCCGGTAAAAAGATCGACCGCGATAAAGCTATTCATATGCGTGGATGATCACAGAATCTGAGTGTTTTGAACATATGTCCTGATTTGTGACGTGTAGCAGAGGCAACTCTCTCTCTCTCTCTCTCTCTCTCTCTCTCTCTCTCTCTCTCTCTCTGGATCTTCGAAGCCAGGTTACATGTACCAAGAAACCTCCCAGTGTATAGTGGTACCCCCCCCCCCCCCCCCCCCAGGTAGTGTTAACCCTGAAGGCAGCGGGTTTTTTAACAAGCAGCGAGGCAGGACTGACCACAGGAAGCGACAAGATCTGCGTGCCTGCCAGAGACGGGCTGGTAGGGGACACAGAATGATTGTGTCTGTTCCCATAACCAGTGACTGTACTCAGAACAAGCTTGGAGATCCCTTACATTCCGGAACCAACTCTGAACAGTCTCAAACCTCGATCAGCAATTCTGTGTGTGCCCCATCAACAACCGCCAGCGCTACGACTTCGCCCCAGTTCCTGACTTCTAGATCTCCCTGCGCGCCTCCAGGGCTCAACCATAGATCGCCTGGTGGATGTGCCATGTTGTTGCCAGCGTGTTCTGCGCGTGCAGATGGTGCAAACCACCATCCAGCAGGCGATCCTCCTCGTGCCACCCAGCAGAATACAAGGCCCCAAACCAGTAGCAACAAGACGCAAAGCACGATGCTCGAGTGGCTCGACAGGAATGGGAATCAGGCGAGCTCCACCCACGAAGGGAGGGGTCACGTACGAAGAAGACTCTGCCACAGCGGAGAGAAGGAAGACTACGCGGCAAGGACAAGACTCGCGGGAGAGACGGTTTCCGTTGGCTCTGCGGACACAGACATAGATTTTGGACGGGCGACTGCCAACGGTGTTCAGCCACAGACCGGTGTGTGGCATGGCAGGTTACGGAACAAAGGATAATTTTGACAAGAACTGTCCATTCTGTGACGAAATCGACAACGAAGCTCACTTTTTATGTAACTGTCGTATGTATGATTACATTAGGCAGAAATATTTAGTAAACATTTTAAATATGTATATCCTTCAGATTTAACACAATTTATGATTGGAAAAGAGCCAAAGATGACTCGAGATATTTCCATGTTTATAGTTTATGCATTTGAACGTCGCACGCAGAAACTACAAGAGATTTTAGCAGACGCTCAAGATGAACATTAAACAAAACTTGATATAACTAGAAATAATTTACCCTGATGTACAATTGTTAATTTTATTTGAACTTACATACTGCCGAGTTTGATATGTCACTTCATCTTCCGAAGATCATGTTCTATTTTGACTCGTACAGCTGATACGCTAACTGTTTAATATATACATGTGTGTATATTCCTACGTGATGGGTCGTCGGCCGCAAATAAAGAATCTCTCTCTCTCCCTCTCTCTCTCTCTCTTTTTTTCTCTCTCTCTCTCTCTTTTTCTCTCTCTCTCTCTTTCATGTCTTCTCTTTCTCTCGCTTTCATGTCTTCTCTCTCATGTCTTCTCTCTCTCATGTCTTCTCTCTCTCATGTCTTCTCTCTCTCATATCTTCTCTCTCATGTCTTCTCTCTCTCATGTCTTCTCTCTCTCTTGTCTTCTCTCTCTCATGTCTTCTCTCTCTTTCTATTTTTCTCTCTTCTCTCTCTCTATTTCTCTCTCTTTTCTCTCTCTCTCTTTTCCCTCTCTCCTTCTCTCTTTTTCTCTCTCTTTCTTTCTTTCTCTCCCTCTCGTCTCTCTCTTTCTCTCTCTTCTCTCTGTCTTCTCTCTTTTCTCTCTCTCTTTCTCTCTCTTTCCCTCTCTTTCTTTCTCTCTCTCTTTCTCTCTCTGTCCCTCTCTCCGTATCTCTCTCGCCGTATCTCTATCTCTTTTCCCACTCTCCTCTCAGCTCTGGCCTGCCGAGCAACACGTTTCGCTTTGCTCCAGACGTTTTCTGCATTAGCAATAGTTCGAGTAAGCCAAAATGCCAGTTACTGGACTTCCAGCCACTGTAGAAGGTGCCCTCTCGACACTGCTGACTACGGAGTCCTTAACTTCGTGGAAAGTCGACGGTACAGCGAACCAAAAAATCGTCGTGCTACGCTTCACGCGAGGTCAGCCATTACCGGACAGCGACAGCGCTCGTGGGAGGTGGAGACGAAAGCCTCCAGCGCAGCTACATCGAGACAAGCAACGAGCTGAACAGCACCGTGAGTCAAATAACATTCGCATGACTTACCCGTCTGTTAAACTGCGTGAAGCGCGCGCAGAGTGTAATCCTTGTGCTGCCACCGTAGACATCGCCGGAACACATCATATGACCAAGACAGATTGTGACCTTTCACACCTGACCTGTGACCGCTCGACAAATGATCAGCGTGGAGTGAGAGACAAGCCTGCCGAAGTCGTCGAGATGAAAAACTCGAGCGATTTGACAGACGATCATCCGTCGCCAGTCCCCACTGACAGTACTCCCGAAAATGAGGAAGATCTTCCAGACAGTGTGAAGGAAATACTGCAGGAAATAAGGCGCAAGAGTGCATCTGAACAGTTGTGTCTCGCCACCTTCCCTGAAGTGAAAGCTGCGGAGCGGGGCGGGGCGCGGAGAGGGATAGGGGTGGCCGTGATATCAGCTCCTCATCTGATCGCCCCACTCCGTCCTGTTCCGACAGGAGAGAGAGACAATTGCCTGCTACCCCCAGACTACCTATGCAAGTCCGTCCACCAGAAACAGCCCCAGTCAGAGGCCCTGAGTGCAGCAGTAGCCATGGAGATGGCGACAGACCAACCCTGAGACGGCAGCAGCCAAGGTGGACAGCACGGAAGCCATGATTCGCGCGTCGTTGCATGACTCTCGCTAGTCTCCGCGTACGCGCCTCGATCAAGACTGGTTGCCAGTCTAGGAAAATATGTCCAATTTATTTCGACCTTTTGATGTATTATAATTTTGCAACAGGCCAGAGGCCTACGCAATAAATGTTTCGTTCGTTCGTTCGTTCGTTCTATCTCTTTTCTCTGTATCTCTCTCCATATCTCTCTTCTCTCTCTCTCACTTTGTCTCTCTGCCTGTCTCGCTTTTTCGTTCTTTCTCTTTCTCTCTGTGAGTCTCTTATCTCTCGCCATCTCTCACTCTCTTTCTCTTTCTCTCCCCGTATTTATCTCTGTGTTCTTACCCTCTATCTATGCCTATATATGCCTCTCTCTGTCTCTGTCTCTCTATTCGTCTCTCTTTGTCTCTCTCTTTCTCTCTATATTTCTCTCTGTATTTCTCTCTCTATCTCTCTGTTCTCTCTCACTCTCTGTCCTCTCTCTGTCCTCTTCTCTCTCTCTCTATCTTTCTCTCTCTCTCTCTCTCTCTCTCTCTCTCTCTCTCTCTCCTTCTCTCTCCCTCTCCTTTGGCTCTCTTTCTTTGACTTTGTCTCTTTCTCTTTATCTCTCTCTGTATTTCTCTATGTATCTCTATGTTCTTACACACACCCCTCTCGATTGCTATGTCTGTCTTTGTCTCTCTTTCCCTCTCACACTCTTTCTCTCTCTTTCTCTTTCTCTCTCCGTATTTTTCTGCATCTCTCGGTGTTTCTCTCTCTGTCCATCTGTCCTTCACCCCGTCCATCCGCCCGTCCGCCCCCCCTTCTCTCTCTCTCTCTCTCTCTCTCTCTCTCTCTCTCTCTCTCTCTCTCTCTCTCTCCGCTTCCAGCATCCTTCTCGTTCTTCTGACCATTGGCTCCGCCTCCTCTCCATCCAGACTTCTACTCCTCAAAACAGTGCTTCTTCGCCAACGGATTCTCATTGAATTCCCTTCCTCTCGTCTCTTTTTCCACACTTGACATGCAGACTCCTCACTTCCACCTCGGTAACTCTGCCTGCCAATTACCCCCCCCCCCCCCCCCCTCCTCCACCTTTCACCACGCCCATGTCTTCCTCCCCCAACTCGCGCCACCCCCTTCCCCCCTCCCACCCACTGCCCCTGCCCTTCTACCCCATATCCCAACCTCACTCACTACTTCAGTCCAGCACCTCCTCGCTATGCTCTGGCCATCATGGCGCCTGCGATTACAGGCAAGA
>JAWQFJ010006722.1:0-2500 GCA_034096865.1 Theodoxus fluviatilis | reverse complement strand
CTTATAAGACCCGACTTTCGCAAAGGCTGAGTTGCTTCCCCCTTCCTGGTGATAGAAGGGCGCGCCTCTGCCCACATCGGATGCGCAGAAGGCACGTGCGCAACAAATTGCCTCGTCAGGCTTTTGATTGGCTGCTTTTTGTGATTGATGACGCCACGCACTGATCGGAGAGCCAAGCTGTCGAACGCCCTCGCGACGCCGCGGTTCCAGGCGGAGATTAAACCGTGTGTCTGTCACGCAGACTGGGTCGTACATCATACTCCAGCCATTTCGTTCCACCCAAAAACTGAGACGTGACCATCATGAGCGATTCGAAAGCTGATTTCCTCATTTAACATCCAGCAAATGCTGCTCACTGATTTGAGGGTGAAGCGGTTTCTTCGAATCATTTTGGTGAAGAAACAGCAAAGTGGAGCATGTTTTGAGTGGTTTTGAGGTATAGTATTTAGTTTTAAAAGAGATCATTTTATTTGCGTAACAACCTCTCGAAATCCACTCCTCCATTCTTAAAGAAAGTATGCAACATTGTTGGTCGATTAATTCATGGAGATCATCGTATTATAACTGGAAACGTTTTCTCATTGTCATGTTTTTAAGATCACTGTGTTTTCTGCTGTCTTTTCAGCGAGCACAGTATCTGGCACCAACAAGTAGAGATTCATTCGACTTAGTCAGAAAACAGCACCCAAAACTGAAAAAGGAAAATCACTCTGTAGTCATGAATATGTAGTACTCGACACAGGGAACAAAATAAGAGACATAAAAAACTTTTTAAGTGGATCAGCATTCCGGATGATTTTTTTTTACCGATACCATACTCAAAGCATCGAAAAAGTTATCGAGAAAGATTGAATCTGCATTCAACATGGAAAACCCCTACACAAACAACCATGTCCAAAGTATCGAAAAAGTGGTTCGATAAAAAAAGGATCAGCATTCAAGAGTAAAGAAGAACTACCATGCCCAACGTATCGAAAAAGTGCTTTAAAAACGCCTTCAATGCACTCTAGCAAAAGCAGTTCCGATCAATCAGACAATTTCCCGCGTGGCAAGTGACCTGGACGTAGGTCTTCAGCAAAACAACTGCGAGGAGCAATCTGTCTTTTACGACGGCGACTTGCACTCAGGGGTGGTAAGCCTCACTGGGGAGGTCTCAGTGCAAGAGGATATCAGGAAATGCAGCTACCTACAATCGGACTTGCTGCCTCCGCCAGAACCCGCGAAGACAACTGCTGTCCAAGGACCGATTTTCCGGGGAAATCCTATCAGTGGAACGCGAACCGGGTCGGATCGCAGTGAGAATCTTCAGAGCCGGGGAGACAATTGCTCCCCAGTCGATGCGACAGCCAACGCAACCCTCGGAATTGCAGATTTCCCCAGTCAGAATTGAGCAGGAGTGAAACGGACCCGCTCCGCGCTCCAATGATAGCGGTGTAGAAAGAGAGAGAAAGGGAGAAAAAAGAGTAATAGTTTGAAATGCCAGCGCCCGTGATACCCCAGGCGACAAATGCGAGCAGCGAGGGATATTGCCCCGACTGGATTCTCTTCGTTTGCTGGCTCTGTACTGCGTGAGACGCGAGGAAATTCGAGTTTTTAGTGGCTTCTCCTTGAGCGGTTGCCTGTGCAATGGAGTCGAGGTATGGGAAATGGCTCTGGTGACGCTACGTCAACGCCTTGCAGGCGGGCACTGAGAGACGCGGCCACGGACTGCTGTGGAACGACTCCCGTCTGCAACGAAACCGAAGCAGTCACTGTAAGTGAGACCAGAGTGAGTAAACGTCTGCCCAGATGGAAAGGAGGTGAAGGAGGCAAGACGCCAGAGATGAAAACATCCGAACGGCTGTGCATCAACGTAGCTTTCTCCATTTAAGCAGATGCCGCAAGTCGCCCCCAATTCTCCACCCAGACCCACCCCGTCATCAGCTGGAGCCCGTGGTCACAGAGCTTTCGGGGCCTGCTCCAGTAGCTCGACCGCAGGAGGTCCCTAACAGCAGCAGGTGCTACGGAGGATATCTAGCATGGATGGGAACTTAGTTCTTTCCTTTCTGTCTGGACCTTCCTATCTCGTTTGGTCTGCAGTCTGTCCACCTGCCCATATCCACATCCATATATATATGTATCGTTTACTTCGTCCTGTTCATAATGTTTTGGGAAGTTTATGTCCTTTAAGGAAGGATGAAAGCGATCCATTGCTAAACTGGAGGCGTCATGTACTATCGTGCAAAACGATTATTAATTCCACGTTGTGGAGAGGCACATTCTAGTTGAAACCATATTGATTGGAAATAATTCCTGCCACTCCATGACCGTAATGTAAAGAAGTCTTGAGATGATTTTCATCCACATCTTGAACGAGGTGCCAGGAGAATCCCCGTTAGGTATGTATGAGTGCTTGAAGTAAAGCACGTGTGAGTTTCCTACAACCGTACTCCCTCGACCAGTGAAAATGAATACTCTTTCCATTCATTCTTCGAGGGATGCAGTTCACATACGTCAGCGG
>JAWQFJ010006720.1:15000-18514 GCA_034096865.1 Theodoxus fluviatilis | reverse complement strand
ATGAGCATAACAAGGTTTAATTTATAGCTGGGACACGCTTATGCCCGTCCGCTACTCAGCGGAAACCCTGGCTGTTAGGTGTATTTTTCAGAGCCTGCTCCCATAGTAGCCAGCCAGGGCGGCCCCAAGCATGGGCCAAAAGACTAGGAGTCCGGCATTACGAGGTACGAGCAGATCCACATATCATTGGGATCAAACGTATACAACGTGAAAAGAAGTCTCTTTTTTTAATGGTCCAACCCACTTTACTTTACTATTGGCACCCTCGATCACCCTGAAGCCATTGATGTCGGGCTTCATTATGGACGGCTTTGCCACAAGTTGAAGGTATCTGTCTGGTTATGGAACAAAAATTCCTTTGTCTGTATACTGGGCACTACCTCTCATCTTCTTGAAGGTTTCTAGGCTTCGTTTTTGTTTGGGGACGAGAGGAAGAATTGTGCTCAACACAACCCCAAAACAACCCTTGCCCACCATTTAGAAAGTACTGCGTCTGCTGTGGATCTTTCATGTATTGGGGGCCAAAATGCCGATAGGTCACCTCTGTTAGTACCATTAAGGTTCCCCTGATGGTGTGGTGAAGGATATTCATTGCCCATGATAACTCGGCGGAAAGAGTCTATTACTGTTGTCACATTGGGTTCGCACCAAAACACTGACTGTCCGTTGCATATCCAAAGAAAAGAGTTTATGATAATACGTGTACAACCTAGATTAGGGATGAGACATTTTTTTTTGACGCGATGCCCACAGTCATCATTCATTCTTGATTACTTGTGGCATTGAGGTCGCCCAAAAACCCAACTAGATCTGGTTGAACTGAAACCACAAGTGTATGCTTGTCTTCATGAGCCTTGTTATAATACTAACACACTTTTAAGGTCCTTGTACCATAAAATCTACCCACAACCCGGCTCAATCCTGTACCACACATGTACCCCCCCAGCCTGCTCATCCCTGGCGACGACACCCATGACACCCCCACTGTATACCCCCCACACATGCTCAATCCCTGTACCACCCAGTACCCACACCAGCGCAATCCGGACAGTACCCATTACCCCCCACCTCGTCAAGGCCATTAGGAAACCACTTACCCCCCACCCGTCAATCCCGCGTACCCACCCATTGACCCACAACCCTGCGCAACACCTGTACACCCATTACACCACCAGAGTTTCTGTTACAATCCCGCGTGTACACACCCATTATCTTTACAACCCCACCCTCAAGTGCTCATAATCCCTGGACCAACCATTACCCCCCCACCGCACTGCTCAATCCGGTACCACCCATTACCCCCCACCATGCCTCTGATGATTCCTGTACAAACCCCATTATCCCCCCAGCCTCTGCTCAATCCCTGTAGTTTCCGCGCCATAGTCACCAAACGACATGGCTGGGATCTTGACCAGATTTTTTTCCCACAAATTGTCATAATCCCTATAGGACTGTAAATTGAAAACACTTGATGACTTACAGGACATTTAATAGAGCTTCTTAATGTCAACACAGGTTTTATCTGCTTAGCAAGTCCTGGACCCTGGAAAAAGTCTAGTTTCATTCTAGCATCTGATTGAGGAGGATCTTCCGCGAATCGTGGATAGGACATGCTCGGGTGATGAGCAATAGCAGATAAGTTGGACGCTATGAACTTTGTGATCTGCACAATAGGTGTTACCTAATCTACGATGCTCTGTTTAAAATGTCCTAACATTAGTTATTGGCAGATAAATGTTCTCCCGTCTATAGATTTATGCTGAATTGTTTGTCTGGTGGACTCTTTCGATGAACCCTGAACATTTGGCATCAATGTACACCCCAAATTAGTTGTTGGTTGCAGCGCTGGTCAAGGAACTCCCAACTGTCTAGCCGATCGTCGCGTTTAATATGCAAACTGGAGAACCTGTCCGCGCAATAACTTAGGACACTGTGACTTTAGATTTAGCGTTCACTTAAACTGTTTAGTGATTTTCCTGCCGTAAGGCCATTATATAGCATACGTATACAGCATGGCTGACACTAGGGCCATAAAACACTGTCCTCCATCTGCACCAGTTTTACATGATATGTTGTGTTTACTATTGACAGTTCAAATTTGACTTGAATAACACTAACAAATCACGTATGATAGTGGTAAAACTATAGACGAAATTATGGCAGAGTATTTACACTCATGCACTGAAAAGTATTGTGTGGTCTAAAAGGCGCGTACTCGGTCGGAGCCTCATACAGCCTCTGCTGCTAGAAAGCCCCCATCTTCAGATGGAACTCGCGTAGTCAGGAAGCGCGCTTTCGGCGCGGCTTCTGCATTCAGGTAGACCTAGGCCACAGTCGCCCCCAAGCAGCGCAAAGCTTGCCAACGGAGAAACAAGTGTACGTACGTATGTGAAGTGTGATGCTTGTTATTTTCATGTCGTTGGTTTGGTTTTGCGGCCATATATCTACGAGATCGAGCAAAGTGTGCTTCGATGCGCCGAAGGACATCTTGTGACAAAAATCAGTCTTGCAAGGTAGGGAGTTGCCTTAGCTGTTCGAGATGTGGCGAGCCGACTAATTGACACGGAGGCTGGACCTCGTGGTGTTTGACATGTGTAATTAACGCAGGAAGCTTAGGGGGATGTTCCCAGGTTCTGGGGGTATGCCGCCACAACACTAATATTGCTCTATCGCATAGTTAGGATCTTCACTCATTGTTTTGGGGATACACGAAGCAGTGAAGGTGTTGGCTTCCGATGGTTTAATGGACTTTAGGATCGATTACCTGTGGCACTCTTGGTTATGCAGAAATCTAACCAGCTCCAGACAGGTAGGAATAGGAGCACTCTGCCGTTTGATCAGTTGCACAATTGGAAAACCAATCTGGGAAAGACGGTTTTTTTAATATTCTGATTCGTTTGACTTGCTCAAAACCAAAAATGGTCGGAGCTCAAATGGAGGTGATGGATATCGGAGAATTTGATTGTCTCGGATGTGCGGTGGACTGTCGTCTCGTGAGAGGGAGCGCCATCATGGACTGATGCGCTTCTCCTTTTCGACTCTCACAAGCCAGATTTCTGTATAAGACGTTGCCTAGTACTGCTGATCTGATACCCACTAGTTGTGCTGCAGTTAGTAAGCCCTGCCTAGTTTGGCTTAGGTTCGCGTTATTTCTAGGCGGTTGGAGCTCCAGCTGTTGCCGTGCATGTTGGAATGCTAGGAAAGCAATCCAAATGGTGATTCCGATCTGTTTCTATATAGTGACAGCTGTAATCGTATGCAACGTCCCGTCAATTAGTTCGTGTAATAGGCCCGTTTCCAATGGCAGGGAGTGTCTGCCTTTTCGTTCCATTTTAATACCGACTCCGGTATGATTACAACAATCACACACACACACAAAACAACAGCAACAACAACAACAGACCGGAAACGCCTTTTGGATGGCTGTCCTAGCATATCACAATTTTAGGAAACCTGCCTCTGGTAGCATGATAACATTTGCTGTCTCTGCACACGTATTCACATCTGTCGCTGA
>JAWQFJ010006720.1:0-5000 GCA_034096865.1 Theodoxus fluviatilis | reverse complement strand
GCTCCCTGGATACGTTGCATGACCAGGTAACGACCTTGTGGAGAGGTCTGGTGTACAAGCTCGAAAGACACTACGTTGTTCTAGTATATTCCACCACAAGGCTCTCGAAAGAATGGAAACTCCTGAGGTATGCTGTTGGTGTTGATCATACCGCCACTGCCCGGGATTGTTCAATCCATTAACTTCAAGGGCTCCAAGGATCCAGGTGAGTGTTGCGCAAAGCTCAAAAGAAAAAAGCTTACCTGCATTTGATCCGCTTCCTGTGGATGTACCGGAAGTGTGGCTTCCGGATGGAGTGGAGTCCGTGGTCTGACTTCCAGAGTCTTGTCCGGTCGTCTGGTGGGGAGGGGGGTAGCAGCAGGACTGCAAGAAGTCACAGTGGCTGAAGCTCAGCATGTAACCGTTGGGGCAGGAGCCCAGCAGGAAGTTGATGCAGGTGCCGTTGTAGGTGCGCTGGCATTCTGCAAGTAGACAGTCGGGTGGTACAGCAACGAAGTCAGTTTCCCATATCAACGACGTCAGTTTCCCATAGCAACAACATTGATTAACAACAGCAGCGATGTTATCTTCCCATAGCTACGACTTGCCTAAGCTACATTTGGAGTTTGACTTTGAGATTACTTAAGCAACAACTTGATCTTGCCTTTGCTACTGTTCAAACTTGATTTACCCATGCTTTGTGTGACACATTGATGTGTATTGTGCTACATTTGAGCTTGCTAAAGCTAGAGTTTGTCTTAGCTACGTTTGGAGAAAGACTTACCTTTGATTTGAGCTTGCTAAAGTTACAACCTGATTTTGCCTTAGCTCTTTTCAAATTTGACTTAACTATGCCTTGTGCAACACAGTAATGTGTATTGTGTCACATGTGAGCTTGCCTTACCTACGACTTGAGTTTGCCATAGCTACTACTTGACTTTACCTTACCTACGACTAGAGTTTGCCTTACCTACGACTTGAGTTTCCGTTACCTACGACTTGAGTTTGCGTTACCTACGACTTGAGTTTGCCTTACCTACGACTTGAGTTTGCCTTACCTACGACTTGAGTTTGCGTTACCTACGACTTGAGTTTGCGTTACCTACGACTTGAGTTTGCGTTACCTACGACTTGAGTTTGCCTTACCTACGACTTGAGTTTGCGTTACCTACGACTTGAGTTTGCCTTACCTACGACTTGAGTTTGCCTTACCTACGACTTGAGTTTGCCTTACCTACGACTTGAGTTTGCCTTACCTACGACTTGAGTTTGCCTTACCTACGACTTGAGTTTGCGTTACCTACGACTTGAGTTTGCCTTACCTACGACTTGAGTTTGCCTTACCTACGACTTGAGTTTGCGTTACCTACGACTTGAGTTTGCGTTACCTACGACTTGAGTTTGCGTTACCTACGGCTTGAGTTTGCGTTACCTACGACTTGCGTTTGCCTTACTTAGGACTTGAGTTTGCCTTACCTACGACTTGAGTTTGCCTTACCTACGTTTTGAGTTTGCCTTAGTAACGACTTGAGTTTGCCTTACCTACGACTTGAGTTTGCCATAGCTACGACTTGAGTTTGCCTTACCTACGACTTGAGTTTGCCTTACCTACGACTTGAGTTTGCCTTACCTACGACTTGACTTTGCCTTATCTACGACTTGAGTTTGCCATAGCTACGACTTGAGTTTGCAATAGCTACGACTTGAGTTTGCCTTACCTACGACTTGAGTTTGCCTTACCTACGACTTGAGTTTGCCATAGCTACGACTTGAGTTTGCCTTACCTACGACTTGAGTTTGCTTTACCTACGACTTGAGTTTGCCTTACCTACGACTTGAGTTTGCCTTACCTACGACTTGAGTTTGCCTTACCTACGACTTGACTTTGCCTTACCTACGACTTGAGTTTGCCTTACCTACGACTTGACTTTGCCTTACCTACGACTTGAGTTTGCCTTAGTAACGACTTGAGTTTGCCTTAGTGACGACTTGAGTTTGCCTTACCTACGACTTGAGTTTGCCTGAGTAACGACTTGAGTTTGCCTTAGTAACGACATGCGTTTGCCTTAGCTACGAATGGAGCTTGACTTAACTATGCTTTAACTCTGTGCCCGAGGAAAACTTTTAAAGATAACATTTGGAAGCCGAGGCGTCTGGAAATCAAATATCTGTATTCACCACGTCGTTGTTGTTTGGCTATTCCATTGGTCACCTGCGGTGTAACGGTTTTCATTGGTGTGACATCTCCCCAGCTGAACTTGTCGAGACAGCCAAAGACAGAACACACTGACAATGCTGTCATAAGAAAAACTACAATGACTTTTGAAGAGGCGCGCCGCATCAAAGTCCAGGCAGCTAGAGAACATCGCCACCGAGCTGAGTCCATCCCTGTGACAACAGCAGACTTCCAGTGTCCTGTCTGATCGCGACTCTGCAAATCCCAACTTGTACTTTGGAGACATTCCCGCCATCATCATCATGGAGGTCCCTCGAATCTCGAGGAAGACGTATCTGCGCAGTCAATGTATTACAGAGACTCCAGTGAGGGGATGAAGGATCACCAGAGAAACTCTTCGCACACAGAAACCCGAACCCAGCAATGTGTGCCTCGTGTCCCGATACGTCGTCAATTCCAAGGAGAAAACGCAACACAAACAAAAATGTGTGGGCGAGGCAATACAGGCAAAACCAAGGCACACACAGGCGAATCACTACAAAACAGGAAAACAAACAAACAAACAAACAAAGACAAGAGAAAACAAGGCAGGACGACGCAGAGACAACAGAAGAAGAAACAAATGTGGTAAGCAAGTCAAGAACAGCAACGACAAATGACCAAAATAGGAAGAAAACAGACAGCAAGAAGAAGACACAGCGACAGAAAACAAGTCAAGGAAGCCGTGACAAACACATCACCACACACGAGGAAAGACAAGGTGGTAGCAGGGCCTCGTTGCTTACCCCACCTAGTTGGCAATAACAGTCCGGTATCAAAATATGTCAACATGATGAAAGCACATGAAAAGGCAGTGAAATATCTGACGTATGATGACACCGGCCTAGTATTTACCAACTAGGTAGACTAAGCAACGCGCCCCTAGAAATGCGAAGTAAGAACAAGGATGGCGAAAACCGACACACAAAACCAGCCACCCCACCCCCCAAAAATGCAAGACAAGACCAGAAAAACGCAAGACGAGACACGGCAGGAAAACAAAAGACAGAAAATGCCTACATTAGTAAAGAAAGTCTGGAAAAAAGACAACACACAGAAAAAGACCAAGGAAGACAGAGGACACGACAGAAGAGCACCTGAAATTTCATGTGAATTATAGAAACAAAGACAAGGCGAGATCAGGGATGGTAAAGCAAACAAGATATAACAGAATACGACAAGGAGGGTCAAGTGAGACAAGAAAAGTAGGTCAGGACGTTGGAAAGTATACACGCATGCACGCACGCACGCACGCGCGCGCGCGCACACACACACACACACACACACACACACACACACACACACTAAAGAAGCGCGTTACCTGAGGCCGAAGCCAGGGTGAAGCCCAGGAGGAGGACAGAGAGCGAGACCAGCATGCTGACGGAGAGCGGAGCGACCTCTGCCGGAATGACCCTCAATTCGCAGTGCCCAGATGAAAATGGACGAAGCAGATCCACCTTTCCCAAGGGTAGATAACGTGTGCGCATGCGCACTGACCGCAGGGAGACCACAGGTGTGGACAGGTCATGTCAAGTCACGGCGCGAGGACAGGAGAGGAGTAGAAGGGAGCGAATACGAGGGGGGGTGGGGGTGGGGGTGGGGATGTTCTTCCAGGATCATGAGGAGGGTGGGGTGGGCACGGGAGGGTAGGGATGGGGGGAGGAAATGGTGTAGTTGGAGCAGAGAAGGCAAATGACCTGTAATTGTAGGCAATTTGTAACCAGCCATCATAAAATTAGTCCTAACTCGATTTTTTTTTACTTCGCCAGGAGGTTATGTTTTACCCTCGGTTCGTTACTTAATTAGTTAGTTGGTTGGTTATTACGGAAAATAATTCCACAAGTTCAAAACGGGTCGTGATCAAAGTTGGTGGAAGGTCAGCTTTGAACCCGAGGAAGAATCCATTAACATTGGGAGATAATCTTTTGTCTCCTTTTGGAATTACGACCCAAAAGATAACTTTTATGCAAATCACGGTTGATGACGTCAGACTATTGATGTCGTCGTTGTATGCTTTCAACCACAAAAATTTACTGAACTTCATAGCCACTACATCCTGCATGAATGAAGACCGTGGAAGAGAAATTGTGGTTTCCTTGGTGGCGGTTTCCCCTCTCAGAGTGCTCTCTATTCCTGTTTTGTTTGCATTTGGAGATGAGGCCATTTTATAAAATATGTGTCTTTTCTTATTATTTCGATAAATTGAAAATATGAACACGGTAGGACCAAAACTGTAAATGTTATGCGCTTTTGAAGATACGTGTGGGGCCAACGGCAACTAAGAGAACACGACCTCTGAAGTTTTCCCATATGGGGGCGACATAGTGGAAGTAAAGCTATATAAAGAGTATTTTCACACATTTTCGATACAAATTTTTTGAGGCAATGAAATTTTGATGTCCTTGACGTGTATGTATGCACAAACATGTGACTGACCATTATGAAACTCCCATGACGTACTTTGGCAAAGCGCCCAATCCCGGGGCGCAGATTATGACTGGCTTGGAAAAGTCGGTAAAGGTATAAGGGTAAATGTTTGGTTTTACATAGCGCCTTATCGCCCATGTCTGGGTGCCAGACTGGTTTACACTTGGGTCACATTAACTTCATCAGGCTGCTTGAACAAGGATAAAGCTTCCTCAAGGAACGACCAGTCTGCAGCTGCAACATAGCATATCAGCTTCCTCAAGGAACGGCCAGTCTGAAGCTGCAGCATAGCATATCAGCTTCCTCAAGGAACGACCAGTCTGCAGCTGCAGCATAATATAGCATCTCAGCTTCCTCAAGGAACGACCAGTCTGCAGCA
>JAWQFJ010006719.1:97500-108960 GCA_034096865.1 Theodoxus fluviatilis | reverse complement strand
GTGCTCACCTCGACTTGTCTCCCTTTGCCTTCCCGCCGCTTCTTCCCGAAGGTATATTTGTCAAAACACAAAGCAAGACGCACCTAGAGGTGAGGCGAGGTCCCGTTTGGGATGTCGACAAACGGCCAGGGTAGAGTTCCGGACTGGAACAGTCGCCGGAGACGCATCGATCAGGGACGGAGGCGCTGAGGAGGACATTGAGCTCTTCATCGCGTACCAGCGTGCCAGAGCGCCACAGACTCGCCAGTGCGTCGATGAAGATCCTTGAGAGCTTCCCGAGTGGCCGAGTCTGGTTACCATGGCACCCTGCCACCTTCGGGAGTTTGTCAAGACACGCAGTTGGCACTTTGAGTGAGGAGGATCAAGCCGAGTTCTTCGTGTTTCTCTGAGTGCACTTTTGACAGCCGTGCTGGGCAACGTCTTTACTCAAGAGTCTTGTCCGCAGTGGCCACAGATGATCACGACAACCATGATTCTCCTCTTTCTTCATTTCTTGATCTTTTGAGAAACGTTTCCGTGGTTTCTTCCGTTGAGGTAGCACAGGTAAACTCATTAAATGTTTCTTCATCCGGGCAGACGCACGTGCTGGCTGATCAATACTTCTTCCTGCTGCGTGATACCATGGGAACTCCGACGTCGGTTTATTCACGCGAATTCCAACTGCAACATCGCCCATTCCCAGCGAAACATAATAGTGTTCTCCACGTAAGCGCACTGAGTAGAACGCCATTAATTAAGCATAAAAACCATCTTTGGGGCCATGAAACGTCCAGGCTGCACAATTAAACCGGAATTTACTGCCCTGACTCAGGGAATCAGACAGCCACTTCAGAGATTGAAACTTTTCAAAGGTGACACCGACACACGAGGACACCCTGCCATTCGTCTTCCCCAAAACCCTCGGACTAGCTCCTCGTGGTAATGGCGGCTAGAGGGAAGGGGGCCCGCTCCATCTTTTTTCCCCCAGATCTCTCTCTTTGGGCTGTCCTGGCGTTCCCACTTCCTGTGCGTCACTGCACGTGTTGTCCACACGGTACGTCGACTCGCCTGGGCGCAGGTGCGGAGCGGCAGCGCAGTGATGTAGCGATGGCGCGATGCGGCCTGATGTTTACGTGCCTCGCACGACGATGGAGCCTGGGGAACTCTGGCGTGGCAGCCATTAGGACGAGGAAGACAGACGCCCCACTAGCGGGCAGCCGATCTCTTCCCCACTTCCGCCTACTGCTCGGAACGTCAGGCAAATGGCGTGCGAGGTCCTCCGCGACGTGATGCACGAGCTGCACGGCCTGTGACGAAATATGTGGCTTTGCTCCGGAACTGTGTCACTGGGTGGATCAAGCCTTCTGCGGGGTGTCCATGCACCCTGGGCTGGCGCTAAGAATAGACCATCGCGTCCCCGTACGCGCTTCGTGAAAGGTCAATGGAAATCCTTCCTTGACGAGCTCTTACTGTCACCAGCTGTAGTGATGTTCGTTGTCAATGGCCTTACATAGTCTACAGAGGCTCATATTCGTACACCTAGAGAGAGAAAGAGAGAGAGAGAGAGAGAAAGAGAGAAAGAGAGAGAGAGAGAGAGAGAGAGAGAGAGAGAGAGAAGAGAGAGAGAGAGAGAAAGAGAGAGAGAGAGAAAGAGAGAGAGAGAGAGAGAGATACAACTACATTTATTCATTGGTTTATTCATGATTCATGGAGTCTGTGTTGGTGACTGATTTTCGTGGTGCAGGTGCACTTAAACACAGTAATTGAGACGGTGTGTATGCGCATGTGTTTGCGTGTATGTGTGTGTCTACGTGCGTGTGTGTGTGCGTGTGTGCGTGTTTGTGTGTGTGTGTGTGTGTGTGTGTGCGCGCGCGCTTGTGAGTGTGCGTGCGTGCGCTTGTGCATGTGTGTGTGTGTGTGCGTGCGCTTGTGCATGTGCGTGCGTGTGTGTGTTTGTTATTGCTTTGTGCATGCGCATGCGTGTGTGTGTGTATGTGTGTATGTGTGGTTGTGTGTTTGTGTGTGAGTCTGTGTGTGTGTGTGTGTGTGTGTGTGTGTGTGTGTGTGTGTGTGTGTGTGTGTAGTTTTATATGAGTGTGCCAGTGTGTGTGCATGTTTTGGAAATACGAGTAATTGCAGGAATCGTGTGATTTTGTGTTGATTGTTTCATGTTTTCTCTTTCATTATCATTCTCCCTGTGGGTAGGGGTTAAGAAGAAACCCCACCTTGTCTCTCTCTACGTGATTCACAAGGGAAGAATCCCAAGGTAAATCGTGACTTGACACTCATATATTCTAACAAGCTCCATTGATTTTTGGTGATTAATGGGCTTGAATAGTCTATAAAGGCTGAGAAGCTGCAAAACTCCATCCATCCATGCATCCATCTTTCCTTTTAAACAAAAATGTAAATCCATCAAACTTTCATAGGAAATCATTTGATTTTTGTTAACTGTCTTAAAAACAGAAACTCGATGTTTTAAAACGAAACAATCTGCTATCTCACGTGGACGATGCTCATGCATCATCCTTGTGGACTGTACGTTATATACCACCCAGTGAACGCATCTGTTCCTCTTGGCAAAGTGAAGGCAATGCCCAGCAGAAGTGCTGCTGACACTGGTGTATGAGGAGGTGCACATTGGGGGGAAAGCGGATGGATCTAAAATGCACAGGGTGGCTTGACGCCGGATGCTTTTATTCGTGAGTCATGTGCAGCGCTACCTAAACTTTTCATGTGTGGGTGACAGTACCATCACGATGCGTAATGGAAGGGCTGATGGATAGGTGTGGGCTAATGATGGATATGTGCGGACTAATTCAGGAGACGCCATGTCTGTTGCTCTGCATCCTCCTCCACGAAATGCACGTTCCGCGTGATGTAGCATCTTTGTCAGCCTGTGGTGCATACGTGATGTTGAGTACGCTGAAGGTAATGACAACTTGCACGACATGCTTGTAGATTCATCGTGACGGAACGCTATATATATATATATATATATATATATATATATATATATATATATATATATATCTCATCAGTCTGTGTAACAATGTATGCTTAAATAATCGTATTCTTTATTTATACTTATAGAACAACATACATGTAACTCGCCACCAAATCTGCCGTCTTTCTGTATAAACTTGGTATCAGTATGTACGTTATTAGATCTAAATTGTAGACGTTATGCTCATTGAAGACAGATGTGCCAGCGGCAATTTTTAGGAAATGGCCTCGAAAGTTTTTATATGTAGACCAGACCACACCACACTTCACTACAACATATCATATCACAACACACCACTGCACAGTGTAACATACCACAAGACACAACCCTGCAATACAACACACTACACCATACTACAACACACCCCACCAGATTTCACCATACCTCCCAACGGCACAACAAACAACTTGACACACCACTGCACAGCGTAACACACTCTACACCACACCACAATGCAACACACCATACCATACAACAACACACTTCACCACACTTCACTACAACACACCACACCAGACTTCATCACACCTCATCACAACACATCGCATAACAACTTAACACGCCACTGCACAGCGTAACACACACAATACACCACACCACACATAACAACAACACACTACATCAGACTTCATCACACTTCACTACAACACATCACATCACATCACAACTTCACACGCCTCTGCACAGTGTAACACACACACTACACCACACCACAATACAACACACCATACCATGCAACAACACACTACACCTTACTGCACCACAGCACATTACATCAGACCTCACCACTCCTTACCACAACACATCACACAACAACTTAACACACCGCTTATAGCGTAACATACACAATACATCACACCACACAAAACAACAACACACTAAACTACAACACACTACACCAGATTTCATCACACTTACCACAACTCATCACACCACAACTTAACACACCACTTATAGCGTAACACACACAATACACCACACCACACTAAACTACAACACACTAAACTACAACACACTACACCAGACTTCATCACACTTACCAAACACATCACACCACAACTTAACACACCACTTATAGCGTAACACACACAATACACCACACCACACTAAACTACAACACACTAAACTACAACACACTACACCAGACTTCATCACACTTACCACAACACATCACACCACAACTTAACACACCACTTATAGCGTAACACACACAATACACCACACCACACTAAACTACACCACACTAAACTACAACACACTACACCAGACTTCATCACATCTCACTACAACACATCACATCACAACTACACACGCCACTGCACAGCGTATCACACCATACCACACCACACTAAACTTCAACACACCACACCAGACCTCATCACACTTATCACAACACACCACACCACAACAACACAACGACGACGACGATAACAACAGGAAGTGGAGTCAAGTTTACGGGTGCAGTCCTCTCGTCGTTGATGACAGCTGTCAAAACGTCGTCAACCGCTTGGGTGGCCAGGCGTGATGCTGCGATGAAGGGCGTGCGGTGCTTGTGGGCCTCCGCTGGCCGCTGTAGAAACCTGTGTCCGCCCTGACTGACAGCGCCGCTTGCACGGGGGAAAATTACAGACGTGGAGGAACTAATGGCAAGATTTATGACGCCATCAGTCTTTAGCGGTGGACTCGGACGGAATCCCAAAGAATGGGCACTCCGTGTTCGCCCAGGTAGACGAAATCCCCGGCTGGCGGTGTACTTTGAAGTCCGGGCTTACCTGGTGATTCGGACCAGATACAAGTGTCCATAAAACTCGCGCGCACCGCATGCTGGCGAAACCAGAGCGCACCCGGTCCTTCTCCCACCTACCCGTTTGGGACCGGAACGTCTCGGGTGGCTGCGCCGTTAAGCGGGTACGGGTGGGAGGTGACTCCGATTTCGGTTACACTGGGTTTCAGATGTGTGCCCCTTTTCTCCAAGGGCTGCTTTATGGGGCTGCGTCATCTCTCTTGATCTCAAGTGAGTGGCGACATCTTGATGTACGAGATAAACCCTCTGACAAGGCAAGACCGCTTGACGGAACAGTTGCCAAATTGCAGCTGCAGCGGGGATCTGCGCCCAGATAACGTCCGTCAAAAGTCTGACTCTGCTTGCATGACAGGTGGAGAACATGCAGTCAAAACTAGGAGAGAGAAAAAAACAGAGATGGGTTTTTGGTAATGATTGAGGAGAGAGAGAGAGAGAGAGAGAGAGAGAGAGAGAGAGAGAGAGAGAGAGAGAGAGAGAGAGAGAGAGGCAGACAGACAGACTCACACGCAGAGACAGAGAGGCAGGCAGGCAGGTAGGCAGGCAGGCAGGCGGGTAGGCAATCAGGCAGGTAGGCAGGCAGGCAGGCAGGCAGGCAGGCAAGCAGGCAAGCAGGCAGGCAGGCAGGCAGGCAGGCAGGCAGGCAGGCAGGCAGGCATTCAGGCAGGCAGGCAGGCAGGCAGGCAGGCAGGCAGGCAGGCAGGCAGGCAAACCATGTGAGAGACTGTGTGACGCGTTTTACTCCCTCTTCATCAAATCTACTTTGACTATGCTGTCACTCCTGCCTTTCCCAACCTTCTCATCTCATTCTAGGAAAAGGTTTTGGGTCTGTGTCATTTAACCTTCTTCTTCGCCTACCCCCCACCAACCTCCTTACCACTCTCCATCCCACCCCCTCTTCTTCCCCTTCCCTCACTCTCTCTCGTCACGTCTGCCCTATCCTGCAAATAGTTAGGTCTCATTCTTCTCTCATCATTCTATAACAATTTTCCCTTCCTCTTCTCTCTGGCCTTCTTTTCCTCCCCCTGATCCTTCTCCACCTGCTTCTGCACCTCCTGCTAAGGCTCCCCCTGCTTCTGTTCCTCGTGCTTCTCCTTCTCCTGCTTTTCTTCCCCCTGCTGCTCGTGTTTCCCCTCGGGTTCTTTCCTTTCCTCCTCCTCCTTCTTTTCTCCTCCTCTACTTCTGCACCTCCTCTATCTCCGCCTCCTCCACCTCATTTTCTACTCCACCTGCTCCTCCTTCTTCTAACCTCATCTTAACATTTGTCCCTGTATCATGCCTTCACTCTGTCAGTATGCATACCCTCTCCCACAATCATATCCCCCAAATCCAGTCTTTTACACTGTTGCTTCTCCTTTCTCTTCTCCTTATTTTCCTCCTCTGCTCATCGAGTGTACTGTCGCTGTCACTAGTAAACCCTCACCAACACCCCACCTTCACCCCATATTACACCCTACCTTCCTCTCTCCACCTACACCACAATATCTGTCCTATTACCACATCTACACCCACCCCCACCTCCCCACCATGCCCCCTCCTCCGGCCTATCCGTCTCCTCTCTCGTCCTCTCCCCCTCCCTGTCTCTCCTACTTCATCCGACTCCCACCCCCACCCCTCTTCGCACCCCATCTCCACCCCCTTCCCCATGACTCCGCCCATGGCGACACCGAGGCCTGAACCACCTCCCCCCGTGGCGCGAGGCGGGGCAGGAGCCCGTCAGAGCGGGGCGACCATTAATTTGGCCATTTGGCCGTCTCGACGCAGCTATAATTTTCATTTCCTATAGGGCCTCCACTGCGACTGGGCGTCGTGCTGCATTAGTACCGCCACTCGCCTAGAGAAGGAGAGGGAGAGGAGACACAGAGAGAGAGAAAAGGGGCGGGGGGAGAGAATGGGGGAGAGAGAGAAGGGGAGAGAGAGAGAGAAGGGGGAGGGAGAAAGTAAGGAGAGGAAGAGAGGGAGGAGGGAGAGAGGAGGGAGAGAGAGGAGGGAGAGAGAAGAGGGAGAGAGGAGGGAGAAGAAGAGAGAGAGAGAGAGGACGGAGAGAGAGAGAGAGAGGAAGAGAGAGAGGACGGAGAGAGAGAGAGAGAGAGAGAGAGAGAGAGAGAGAGAGAGAGATGCAGACAGACAGACAGACAGACAGATAGACAGACAGATAGAACGACAGACAGACAGAACGACAGACAGACATAGAGACAGACAGATAAAACGACAGACAGAACGACAGACAGACAGACAGACAGACAGACAAACAGACAAAGAGACAGAGAACGAGACTGTGGCAGAGACTCTTACTCATGCATACAGACAGCCATGTATGTAGATATGCAGGCTCGCAGATAGGCAGGCAGGAAGGCAAGCAGGCACACACGCACGCACGCACACACACACCCACCCTAACACACCCTTATATACCCTCACACACGCACACACACACACACACACACACACACACACGAGCGCTCGCACGCACGCACGCACGCACACACACACACACACACACACACACAGAGGCGAATTTTTTGTTAGGCAGACACACCTTACTGCCAGATTCAAATTGACACTTGCAGAATAACTAAGCTTTATTTTTTCAGTTTTGCCATAGACTCAACGACAAGCCATATGCAACTGCACCTTTTGCACAAACTCCCAACTCATCCACACAACTCCCACCTCATCCATACAACACCCATCTCATCCATACAACACCCATCTCATCCACACAACTCCCATCTCTTCCACACAACTCTCGACTCATCCACACAACTCCCGACTTATCCTCAAAACCCCCACTTCATCCACACAACACCCACCTCATCCACACAACCCTCACTTCATCCACACAACTCCCACCTCATCTACGCAACTCCCACCTCATTCTCACAGCTCCCACCTCATCCTCACAACTGCCATGTGCGCCACACTTCTACCTTATCCACACAACTCCCACCTCATCCACAGAAGTCCCACCTCATCCACTCAACTCCCACCTTAGCCACATAGCTCCTACCTCATCCACACAACTCCCACCTCAGCAATACAGCTACTACCTCATCCACACAACTCCCACCTCAGCAATACAGCTACCATCTCAGCCATACAACTCTCACACAATTCCCACCTCAGCCACACAACTCTCACCTCATACACTCAACTCCCACTTCATCCACACAACTCCCAGCTCATCCACACAACTCCCACTTCAGTAATGCAGCTACCATTTCAGACATACAACTCTCACACAACTCCCACCTCAGCCACCCAACTCCCACCTCAGCCACTCAACTCCCACCTCAGCAATACAGCTACCACCTCATCCACACAACTCCCACCTTAGTAATAATGCAGATACCATCTCAGACATACAATTCTCACACAACTCCCACACATCCACACAACTCCCGCTTCATCCACACTATTCCCACCTCATCCACACTACTCCCGATTCAGCCTCACAACTCCCATCAAACAACGACGTTGGGCTTTGCTAGTTACAGACTGCATCAGTCATGAACCAACCAGGCAGCAGTGGCAGCACAACTGACCAGTCAACGAGGGGGGAAACATTACCTGTGACAACCAGACAACGCTCCCTAAGGACAACAGGTCGGGGGTGAAGTATATCTCACCTTAATTAAACGTGGCTGCAGCTTCATCCCTGTGTGTGGATGGGTTTTGTACTGCTGCTGCTGCTGCTGGGAATATGTGCCTGTGTTGGTGCCGATGTGTTTGTGTCTGCCTGCTCGTGTCTCGAAGGGAGGGATGCGAAGACAGGGAGAGACAGGTGATGAGTAAGTGGATGAGTGAGTGGATGAGAAGGCGAGTGAGTAAGCGAGCGAGTATATGGGTGGGTGAGCATGTGGGTGGGTGAGTATGTGGGTGGGTGAGTATGTGAGTGGGTGGATGGGTAGATGAGTGAGTGAGTGAGTGAGTGTGTGAGTGAGTGGATGGGTAGATGAGTGAGTGAGTGAGTGAGTGAGTGAGTGAGTGAGTGAGTGAGTGAGTGAGTGAGTGAGTGAGTGAGTGAGTGAGTGAGTGAGTGAGTGAGTGAGTGAGTGAGTGAGTGAGTGAGTGAGTGAGTGAGTGAGTGAGTGAGTGAGTGAGTGAGTGGGTGGGTGGGTGGGTGGGTGGGTGGGTGGGTAAGTGAGTGAGTGAGTGAGTGAGTGAGTGAGTGAGTGAGTGAGTGAGTGAGTGAGTGAGTGAGTGAGTGAGTGAGTGAGTGAGAGTGAGTGAGTGAGTGCGTGAGTGAGTGAGTGAGTGAGTGAGTGAGTGAGTGAGTGAGTGAGTGAGTGAGTGAGTGGGTGAGTGAGAGAGTGAGTGAGTGAGTGAGTGAGTGAGTGAGTGAGTGAGTGAGTGAGTGAGTGAGTGAGTGAGTGAGTGAGTGAGTGAGTGAGTGAGTGAGTGAGTGAGTGAGTGAGTGAGTGAGTGAGTGAGTGAGTGAGTGAGTGAGTGAGTGAGTGAGCCAGTCAGTCAGTCTGTCTGTCAGCCAGTCAGTCAATCAGTCTGTCAGTCAATCAGTCAGTCAGTCAGTGGGTATAAGTGTATTTGTCACAACCCCATTTCAGTCTCTATGCGCGTCTGTTCTCTATTCTTGACCTCATTCACTTCCTTAGCTCTCAACAAAACTATTACCCCCTTACTCAAATGTTTTCCGTCCCAAACATCTCCCATTAGTTCTGGTATCTGCGTGAGAGAACAGGCTGAATGAGTGAATGCTCGCTTTATTGTCAGCAATGTCAACACCGACATCCGATGCTGTCCTTCAGTTCGAGCCTGCGATGTTTTCGTCAGATTTTTGCGTGGTTTTTGCATGTGTTTGAACGAGTGTGCATCGTAGATCAAGGGCTGAAAATTGCAGAAAGATGAGCAAGTGTCACATACACAGTTTCCCAGAAAGTTGGCCAGCACGAAAAGTATGATGAGTTCCTCAGCCCCTCTCTTATTATGTATCCGAAAGTTGTTTATCTCACAGCAAGCACGTCTCAACAAGCTAGCCTGCCAGTGGCATATTCTCGAGGAATGTTCTTGTTCGCAGACAGTGGAATCTTAACGGTCACTCGCACATACTTGAGACACTTTAAAACGTGGTAAATATTTCGACCAAAAAAAATGTCGACGAGAATGTGCGCAATATGTCGGATACAGATTTTGGAACTGCAGGGTCGACTTCCCAAATTGCAGTTGCGAATATTCCATCCTTATCATCACTTCCCCTTTCCACAAGCTGGGAACGACGAACCACGACGGGAGTTACGTCCCCTGCGAGAAGGCCCGACAGACGGGCGCCAAGCGGGGGAAGTCATTCGGTCCAGGGGTTGTCACCCTTGCTATCGGAGCTCTTCGGCCTCGCGGTCAACGGTCTTCCATCACTGCCGTTCCTCGTTGCGTGTGTCTATGAGCGTTTATTGAGGGAGGCCCTGATCAAAGGACGCCATCCACCCTCGCGCACACAGGACCGCCTTCTGCGCGGCACGAGATGCCCTATGACCCGTGACCTCCGACCTCGGGCCGGATGCGCGATGTAGGCATCTCCTGGGATTGAAGAGTTCCATCCTCCAGCGGAGCTCACTGATGACGTTATCGCAAGACGGTGGGTGGCAGATGAGTTGGTGATGGAGTTGAAGAAGATTCGAGACAGCCCCTGGCGTATTTTAGCCGTGTTTCATCGCCAGTGAAAGGGTAGGCCTATGGGCATTTATCAAAGGCATATTTGTGTGTTTTCAGCAGCAACAACATATGTTTCGCATTTTGCCAGAGGTTTTGGCTAAAATGCGTGCGTCAGGGGTTCCAAAGTGTTGAAATGCACACATCTGATTTTGCGACGCTAATTTCATGAGGTTGCAGGCATCCTGCTGCCACCTGGCCCTCCGTGAAGATCAACAGAGTCTACCGAAATCTCACTCCACCCCATTGCCGCAGGCTTTTGGATCTTGATGAAGCACAGCAGCCACGCTGTGCCTCCAGTGCAGAAACGATCTACAGCAGATGGCTGGGGTGATGCAGACACGAAAAGGCAGGCTAGCGCGATACCAGTGTGATGAGATGTTGCAGGAGATATGATGTTGCTCAGAACAAACAGTGGAAAGATTGATGAGCAGGGATGTACACAGCTCAGAGTGTGAGAAGTTACAGCAGCAGCTGCAGGAGGAGAAGAGGAGCAGGAGGAGAAAGAGCAAGAGGAGGTGGAGGCGCAGGAGGAGCAGGAGCAGGAAATGCAGGTTGAGCAGCAGGAGCAGAATAAGGTGGATGAGCAGCAGCAGCAGCAGCAGCAGCAGCAGCAGGAGGCGGAGCAGGAGGAGGAGGACGAGCAAGAGGAAGAGGGGACGGGAGCACAAGACGTAGGAACAGGAACAGGAGGAACAGTATGAACAGGAGAAAGAGGAGCAGTAGAAGGAGGAAAGGAAAAAAGGATGAATGGATAAATGGATGGATGGATGTGTGGATGGATGGATTCCTGATGGATGGATGGATGGATGGATGGATGGATGGATGGATGGATGGATGGATGGATGGATGGATGGATGGATGGATGGATGGATGGATGGATGGTTGGATGGATGGATGATGGATAGATGGACGAATAGAGCTGGAACAATAGATGAACTTATGGGTGGACGGTGGATAGTTTGCTGGATGGACAGACACATAGGTAGAGGGAAGGAGTGACAGAGGG